>JAVSCE010009322.1:0-39585 GCA_032199065.1 Smutsia gigantea
TTACATGACCTCCATCACACCCTGTTTCTTTTCCCTAAATGAGAGGTGGAAGTAGGGACTAGAGGAGGTCCATTAATCCTCATTACAACAGGAGAGAGGGGATCCCTACCTCCTATTGCCTCCTGCTGCGCCTGGTCCACCAGAGTTGCTCCTTGCAACTGAATTTGTAGCAGCTGTAGCTCTGATCTGGTTATGTTCTTTGCCAATCAAGGCCAGATGGCTTTCCTCAAAACGCAGCTGTTGCCAATGCTCTAGACCCCTAGAATCTGGCTGTGACTCTCATCTGTCCCAGCTCACATGGTCAGCTCTGCAGCTGCAGGCACACAGCCGCCTCACCCCACCATCGCATCTTCACTTGGGATTTTCTTAGTGAAACATCTACTACCTCTCATCTGAGACCTAAGAAATGAAAGGAAGCAGGGTGCTGCTAAACCTCAGGGTGTCCCTGTGCCATCAACCAATCCACCAGGAAGTTGGTAACCTCACATCCTAAGCTGATACATGAGCTGGCTTTAAAATCACATCCTCTCAGAGTGCTTAAATTTGAGTAAGGGCACCAGCCTCCAACTCTATCTCTCACATCATCGTCACTTGTCTAATACTGTCTTTCTCTCGGATGGGGCGAGCTGTGGGCACACATCTGAACACTTTGCTTGCCAGCCTTTTTCTCTCCGCTGCCCTTTTCCGTTTATGTCCAACAGGTCATCCTATTCTCCCTGCAACAAATCCTCTCAATCAGATACCTTTGGCATGGACAGGGTCTCTTTAAGCTCAAATAGAGAGATACAAAAATTGGGAAGAAATTTCTTTAGCTGGTACCTGAGCTTGAAGGTTTCTTTAAATCCAAATTTCAATATGAAAATCGCATTCTACTAGTTATTTTAGTAAGTGCTCTGGCAAATAAGTACCTTAAGCGTAGGTAAAAATACATAGGATAAAAGCCTTATGTATAAGGAAAAAAAAAGAAAGCACAGCAGAATATGAAAGTTACTTTTTTCTTATTTATCATAATAGACAGTATTTTGAGTGCTATTTATGGGTACAGCAAGGGGAGCAGTAGTTCCATATTTCATTGTGATATTTGGAGTTATTATTTTTTGCTGCAGTGATTTATGAGGAAACAATAAAAAGTTGTTGCTTGTCTCCTGTCTTTTTCTGAGCACATAGCATAACAGTCCTTTAATAGCTAAAATTCTTTTCCCATAACCAAATATCTTAAAAGATTAATTTTCTAAAATTTTATATTTAGCATATTGAAGAGAAATGACAAAAAACAGAGAACCATGGAAATCTTAGAGCTGACAGAGACCCAGGACATAATCAAATTTAATCTCCTTCCCAAATATTTATTTGTTGTCAGTATTTATTTTGTTGGAAAAAGTTCAACATTCTGAGCTGTTAGCCAGATTTTTTTTAAATGGAAGCCTAGAGAATGTTAACAAACTGATCAGCTAGCTATACTGAATTTGAGATTTTTTAAATATTTTGCTATGCATGTAGACTGCATAGAATGTATGATGGATGCAGTAAGATTAACTGAAGGAGGAATAAAGGAAAATTAATATAAAGTAATATTGAAAGGAATATACTTGCCTGGTTTCTTTTAACAATACCTCTGTATTTACTAATGCCAGTGAAAAAAATTTCAGTTGTACCAGTTCAGAATCTAAACAAAATAGCATTTCATATAACATGTGATCACTTATAATTGTGGATGAAAAAAGAACAAACTTCTGAAAGAGTTCTCTTCATTGGAAAATGAAGGTGGGCTACAACAGTTAGCAATAAAAGATAAAATATCACAGGTTGATTTTACCACATTTGTAATAAAAGCATTTTCCACTTTTTTATAAAACCATGACCAAATACTGTAATTGAAGTATTTACAGCCTTTGCTCAAGTCACACTTACAAATTACAAATATAAAAAAAAATCTGATGATGAAGTTATAGGGATTTTTTTTTATCTGTAGTATTGTTTTCAATGGAAAACAGCTAAAGTAAAGGAAAATATGGTACAATTACATCTGCAGGCACATATCTATGTTATATATTATGTCCTTTAATATGTTTTAACAATTAACTCTGAATTTGCAAATCTTATTGAGGTAAATAAAACAATGTAATCAATTTGTAAGTGCATAATATTTGTCATAAATGGTACTAAGTGTTGGGTCTAGATTTATGCCCTCAAAGCATTTAAAAAATATGCCCTCAAGGAGTTTACAAAATAATTACAGTGCCATGTAATAAGTGTCCTGAGCAGTTAATCATTTAAACTAAGATCTGCTTAAAATGTAGTCTTCAAAATCTCTGAGTTACAATAGGTAAGAAAATAATTTAGGTTAACTTAAAAGATGACCAAAATCAAATGGCTACTAGGCCATTTTTTAAAATCCAAAGCAAGTATATCAATTTATAATATTGTACACTTTAAATACGTGTAATTTTGTCATTCACACCCAAAAAAGTTGGAAAAAATAAAATAAAAGCAAGTATTACATGTGTTTCTTGAAGCTCTCTAACATGCCATCAGGTACAAGATACTATAAAGACTCTTAGAAACATGCTCTGCATGCATTTCAACAAGATGCCATATTATATTATTTTCCTCCTAAAAACATAAAATATTATGTAAGAACACCAGAAAACCCAGCACCTGACTTCTGCTAGAACTCTACTTGCAATAAATCTGAATCTGACAGATGAAGACTAAAGACAAGTGTAAATTCTCCAGGAAATATGAACCACCAGATGTGCTATTTCTAACCCTTCTATCACAGGAACCTATTCTCCGACTGCTGAAGTCATCATCCTTTGGAAATAATGGCTCACTAAACTGTACTTGGAAATTAAAATTATGATCTTACAAATATTACTTATTGAAGTCTTCTAAATTTGAGAAATTAATGAAATTAATGGGCATCTGCCAACTGTTCAAACATAACTGTATCATGACCATAACAGAGTTCTGTAGACATAAGGTGAAAAAAGTTTGATTTCTGCTATTGTAGACGTGATCTTGGCAAGTTTTTAATTCCTGAATATTCCTGAATATTCCTGTTATTTAAAAATCACCAATTGGATCTTAAGCCAAAAATATGTTGCTTTATTCCTAGTTTTCCATTCGCAAATCCACCTTTTCATATAGAATTAAAAATTCCAATAGCATAGTAGCTAGGCCTGAAAGATGGTATTGTTTGGAGTTTCTCAGGCAAATAAATGCTAGGCTTGTTGATACTACTATTCAGTCCTGCATTTTTTCCTATGTGATGATTCAAATAAATTTAGATCCAAAAAAGGTCAATGCTTTAGGGTCTTTATTAAGAAAGTCTAAAATGGTGAGATATTCTGTACTGACCGCAGAAACACTAATTGATTTGCATCTGTAAATTCATATTGAAGAAAATTTTTACTATTATATGATGGAGTGTTGAATGTGAACCTCTTGGAAAGACATAACCATTTCCATATGTACCATACATCTGGTTAAGAAATGGAATCTTTCTATGCACATTCATCAAGATCAAGGTCTTCTATCAACTGGCTACTATATTTTTCCAAGCTCATCTCTCATTACCACCCAACATGCCCATTGTCTTCTGCTTACCATCCAACTGGAGGGAATGAGTGGTTACTGAATGTGATTGACTGGGGTATGGCTTATGGCTGTTTGGCATATTATGGTGTGATGATTTGCCAGTCCTTATTTACTATTGGGAATAAATTCTAGAGAATCAAATTAGCATAAGAGCATTGTGCCATATACCTCAGACTATTTTTGCCTTTTATGAAATTTGTTTAGAAGTCCAATTTCCTGATATTTTTCGTATCCTTTTTTATTGTGCCACTTTTTTAGTCTAGCAGTAATGTAGGATATACTACATTAGGATCTCAAACAGGAAATAACCATAATATTACCATTAAATGATTCTGCATGATTATATCAGATACCATGCTAAGATATTTAGATATATTTGATTTTTTATAGTGTATCTGTGTAATAGGCATTATTATTTTCATTTTATATACAAGGAAACAGGCATAGCTGATTCAACAAGCATGTAAGTAATTTAACCAAGGATGCATTGTTCAAAAGCAGACATGCCAAAATACAACTTCACATCATTTTGTCATCAAATCCAGGCTCTATAATCATTTTGCTATACTGACATCCCCACTTTATGACCTCCATCTCAAGCCCAGTATACTAGATTGCATTTCCTTATGCTTATATAAAGGTTGCCCATTGTTATTAATATTATTTTAATATTTTAGCAGATTTTTAATATCTTGAGAATTATATTTTCATTTATAATTGTATGAATTTTTAGTTTATTCTTTACTCCTCTCTATACTAGCATTCTATTGTACCAAGATTATTGTGACCTAGTAATGTTTTAGCTGACACATTTTATTTCTAGTTGCTTTTATAGTTTAATTATTTTCATATTTAGTGATATGATTCAAAAAATTTAGTTTCACCTTTTTATAGAATTACCTTATCTTTCCTGGTAATTTTAGATAACAAATTTCTCAATTAATAAGCACACTAAAAAGTGAATGTCTTCATCAATGTATCAATTCAATCATTATCCATTAAATCCAAGCAGTCTTATATTATTTTAGCTTTATAAAATCTACAGTAAAAAGTAACTATTGAGAGGGGGCTCAAGATGGCAGCATGAGTAGGGCAGCATAAATCCCCTCCCAAAACCATATATATTTTTGAAAATACAACAAATAAAACTACTCCTAAAAGAGAGAACAGAAGATACAGTATAACAGCCAGGATACATCTACATCTGCAAGAACTCAGCATCTCACAAAAAGGGTATGATGCAACGCTGTGACCCGGCAGGACCTGACCCCAGCTCACCGGCAGAAGGAAAAGAATCAGAGTGGGGAGGGAGTGGAAGCACAGGACTACTAAATAACCAGCGCTGGTGATCTGCGCCGGGAGCACAGACACACCTTGCATGGCGTACTGGATATTAGAAAAACAGAAAAGTAAAATCCAAGACGTAGACTGTGAGCGGGTCCCCACAGCCAGCTACCCCGGGACAAAAGAAAAGGGGGCGCTTTTTAATAGTCTTAAAGGGACAAGGGCTTAACAGCTGGACAAAATCGTCCCAGCACACTCAGCCCAGCAGGCTGGGAATCTTAAGAAACTTCAGGCGCCCTAAACCCTGGGGGGTAATGCAGCCCCAAAGACCTTCACGGCGATAAGCAGCCTGCCATTCATCCTACCAGCCGGCGCTGCAAGCAAACCAGCTGACCTGCCACAGCTGCGGAGCAGCCAGAGAACCGCCCGCCCACACCAACCACATAGAGTCGTCTCCCAGCATGCAGCTAACTGGGACAGACCCAGAGACTGCTGCAGGCGCACAGCTACCCAGCACAGGCAGAAGAAACTGGACCAAGGTCCAGAAGGCATGAAGGGGCGCTGTTCTCACAGGAGAACACACCCACCACATCTGCAACCCCCCACAGGGCTCTAGGCTATCCCAAGGGCCACCCCACCCACAGCAGCTCAGGAGATTATCCCAGAGACTGCTCCCAGTGTGCAGGTAAAAGGAACACACAGCGGAAGCCAGAGCAAGGTCCGGAAGGCACGAAGAGGTGCTGTTTTCACAGGAGAACACACCCTGCATGGCTACGATGCCCTGCAAGGCACTAGGCTATCCTGAGGGCCACCCCGCCCACAACGGCTCAGGGGATTATCACAGACTGCTCCCAATGTGCAGGTAATGGACACAGGCAGGAGAGAAGCACAAAGTGACCAGCAAGCAGGAAGGGATGATGTTCTCCCAGCTGACACATGCACCACCTGCCTGCAAACACTTCTATCACCATGAAAAGGCAGAAGAATCTGGTCCAATCAAAAATCACTCACACAACTCCAGAGAGACGGCCTGATGAGACATAATTCAAAATAAAAGTCATAACCATGCTGATGGACCTGCAGAGAAATATGCAAGAGCTAAGGGATAAAGTCTGGAGGGAGATAACAGAAATGAACCAATCAATAGAAGGTCTTAAGAGCAGACTGCATGAGGTGCAAGAGACTATTAATAGAATACAAATCAGAGAACAGGGAATACAGAGAAGCTGAGGCAGAGAGAGATAAAAGGATCTCTAGGAATGAAAGAATATTAAGAGAACTGTGTGACCAATCCAAACGGAAAAATATTCGCATTATAGGGGTACCAGAAGAAGAAGAGAGAGAAAAAGGGATAGAAAGTGTCTTTAAGGAAACAATTGCTGAAAACTTCCCCAAGCTAGGGAAGGAAATAGTCTCTCAGACCATGAAAGCACACAGATCTCTCAACACAAGAGACCCAAGGAGGACAAGAAGAAGAAATATAATAATTAAAATCGCAAGGTCAAAGAAAAGGACTGGGTATTAAAGGCAGCCAGAGAGAGGAAAAAAGATCACCTATGAAGGAAAACTCATCAGGCTATCTTCAGACTTCTCAACAGAAACCTAACAGGCCAGAAGAGAATGGCATGATATATTTAATGCAATGAAACAGAAGGACCTTGAACCAAGAATAATGTATCCAGCATGATTATCATTTAAATTTGAAGGAGGGATTAAACAATTTCCATATAAATAAAAGTTGAGGGAATTTGCCTCCCAAGAACCACCTCTACCGGATATTTTAAAGGGACTGCTCCAAAGGGAAGCACTCCTAAGGCTAAAAAGCTGTCACCAGGGGAAATAAAATCACAGCAAAGAGAGCAGACCAACCAAATATTTACTAAAGGCAAAAAATAAAATCAACTATCCACAAAAGCACTCAAAGGAAACACAAAAGAGTACAAAATAAAACACCTAACACATAAAGAATGGAGGAGAAAGAGTCAGAAGGGAGAGAAACAAAGAATCATCAGACCGTGTTTATAATAGCTTAATAAGAGAGTTAACTTAGATAGTAAAGAAGCTACCCTTGAACCTTTGGTCACCACGAATCCAAAGCCTGCACTGGCAATAAGTACATATCTTTCGATAATCACCCTAAATGTAAATGGACTGGACGCACCAATCAAAAGACAAAGAGTAATAGAATGGATAAAAAAGCAAGACCCATCTATATGCTGCTTAAAAGAGACTCACCTCAAACCCAAAGACATGAACAGACTAAAAGTGAAGGGATGGAAAAAGATGTTTCATGCAAACAATAGGGAGAAAAAAGCACGTGTTGCAGTACTTGTATCAGACAAAATAGAATTCAAAACAAAGAAAGTAACAAGAGATAAAGAGTGACATTACATAATGATAAAGGGGTCAGTCCAACAAGAGAATATAACCATTATAAATATCTATGTACCCAACACAGGACCACCAACATATGTGAAACAAATACTAGCAGAATTCAAGGAAGAAATAGAATGCAATGTATTCAGTTTAGGAGACTTCAACACACCACTCACTCCAAAGGACAGATCAACCAGACAGAAAGTAAGCATGGACACAGAGGCACTGAACAACACACTAGAACAGATGGACCTAACAGACATCTACAGAACTCTACACCCAAAAGCAGCACAATACACATTCTTCTCAAGTGCACATGGAACAATTTCCAGAATAGACCACATACTAAGCCACAAAAAGAGCCTCAGTAAATTCAAAAACCTTGAAGTTCTACCAACCAACTTCTCAGATCACAAAGGTATAAAACTAGTAATAAATTGTACAAAGAAAAGAAAAAGGCTCACAAACACATGGAGGCTTAACAACATGCTCCTAAATAATCAATGGATCAATGACCAAATTAACACAGAGATCAAGCAATATATGGAGACACATGACAACAACAGCACAAAGCCCCAACTTCTATGGGATACAGTGAAGTCAGTTCTAAGAGGAAAGAATATAGCAATCCAGGCCTATTTAAAGAAGGAAGAACAATCCCAATGAATAGTCTAAAGTCACAATTACTGAAACTGGAAAAAGAAGAAAAATGAGGCCCAAAGTCAGCAGAAGGAGGGACATAATAAAGATCAGAGAAGAAATAAATAAAATTGAGAAGAATAAAACAATAGAAAAAAATCAATGACACCAAGAGCTGGTTCTTTGAAAAAATACACAAAATAGATAAACCCCTAGCCAGACTTATTTAGAGAAAAAGAGAATCTACACACATAAACACAATCAGAAATGAGAAAGGAAAAATCAAGACGGACCCCACAGAAATACAAAAATTATTAGAGAATACTATGAAAATCTATATGCTAGCAAACTAGATAATCTAGAAGAAATGGACAACTTCCTAGAAAAATACAACCTTTCAAGACTGACCAAGAAAGAAACAGAAAATATAAACACACCAATTACCAGAAACGAAATTGAATTGGTAATCAAAAAACAACCCAAGAACAAAACCCCCGGGCCAGATGCATTCACCACTGAATTTTATCAGACAATTAGAGAAGACATAATACCCATTCTTCTAAAAGTTTTCCAAAAAATAGAAGAGGAGGGAATACTTCCAAACTCATTCTATGAAGCCAGCATCATTCTAATACCAAAACCAGGCAAAGACCACACAGAAAAAGAAAATTACAGACCAATATCCCTGATGAACATGGATGCAAAAATACTCAACAAAATATTAGCAAACCAAATTCAATAATACATCAGGAGGATCGTACACCATGATCAGGTGGGATTCATCACAGGGATGCAAGGATGGTACAATATTCAAAAATCCATCAACATCATCCACCACATCAACAAAAAGAAGGACAAAAACCACATGATCATCTCCATAGATGCTGAAAAAGCATTCGACAAAATTCAACATCCATTCATGATAAAAACTCTCAACAAAATGGGTATAGAGGGCAAGTACCTCAACACAGTAAAGGCCATATATGACAAACCCACAGCCAACATTATACTTAACAGCCAGAAGCTGAAAACTTTTCACCTAAGATCAGGAACAAGACAGGGATGCCCTCTCTCCCAACTGTTATTCAACATAGTACTGGAGTTCCTAGCCACGACAATCAGACAAAACCAAAAATACAAGGCATCCAGACTGGTAAAGAAGTCAAACTGTCACTATTTGCAGATGACATAGTATTGTACATAAAAAACCGTAAAGACTCCACTCCAAAAGTACTAAAACTAATATCTGACTTCAGCAATGTTACAGGATACAAAATTAATATAGAGAAATCTGTTGCTTTCCTATACACTAATAGTGAACTAACAGAAAGAGAAATCAGGAAAACAATTCCATTCACAATTGCATCAAAAAGAATAAAATACCTAGGAACAAACCTAACCAAGGAAATGAAAGACCTATACTCTGAAAACTACAAGACATTCTTAAGAGAAATTAAAGAGGACACTCACAACTGGAAATTCATCCCATGCTCTTGGGTAGGAAGAATTAATATTGTCAAAATGGCCATCCTGCCGAAAGCAATCTACAGATTCAATGCAATCCCTATCAAAATACCAACAGCATTCTTCAACAAACTGGAACAAATAGTTCTAAAATTCATATGGAACCACAAAAGACCCCAAATAGCCAAAGCAATTCTGAGAAAGAAGAATAAAGCAGGGGTGATCTCGCTTCCCAACTTCAACCTCTACTACAAAGCCACAGTATTCAAGATAATTTGGTAGTGGCACAAGAACAGACCCACAGACCAGTGGAACAGAATAGATTCTCCAGATATTAAACCAAACATATATTGTCAATTAATATATGATAAAGGAGCAATGGATATACAATGGGGAAATGACAGCCTCTTCAACAGCTGGTGTTGGCAAGACTGGACAGCAACATGTAAGAGAAGGAAACTGGATCATTGTCTAACCCCATAAACGAAAGTAAGTTCAAAATAGATCAAAGACCTGAATTAAGTCATAAAATGATAAAACTCTTAGAAATAAGCATAGGCAAAAATCTCTTGGACATAAACATGAGCAACTTCTTCATGAACATATCTCCCCGGACAAGGAAAACAAAAGCAAAAATGAACAAGTGGGACTATATAAAGCTGAAAAGCTTCTGTACAGCAAAGGATACCATCAATAGAACAAAAAGGCATCCTACAATATAGAAGAATATATTCATAAATGACATATCTGATAAAGGGTTGATATTCAAAATATATAAAGAACTCATGCACCTCAACAAACAAAAAGTAAATAATCCAATTAAAAAATGGGCATAGGATCTGAACAGACACTTCTCCAAAGAAGAAATTCAGATGGCCAACAGGCACATGAAAAGGTGCTTCACATCACTAATCATCAGAGAAATGCAAATTAAAACCACAGTAAGATATCACCTCACACCAGTAAGGATGGCCACCATTCAAAACACAAACAACAACAAATGTTGTGGAGGATGTGGAGAAAGGGGAACCCTCCTACACTGCTGGAGGGAATGTAAATTAGTTCAACCATTGTGGAAAGCAGTGTGGAGGTTACTCAAAAAACTCAAAATAGAAATACCATTTGACCCAGGAATTCCACTCCTAGGAATTTACCCTAACAATGCAGGAGCCCAGTTTGTAAAAGACATATGCACTCCTATGTTTATTGAAGCTCCATTTACAATAGCCAAGAAATGGAAGCAACCTAAGTGTCCATCAATAGATGAATGGATAAAGAAGATGTGGTACATATACACAATGGAATATTAATCAGCCATAAGAACAAAACAAATCCTACCATTTGCAACAACATGGATGGAGCTAGAGGGCATTATGCTCAGTGAAAAAAGCCATGCAGAAAAAGACAACTATCAAATGATTTCAATCATATGTGGAGTATAAAAACAAAGAAAAAAACTGAAGGAACAAAACAGCAGCAGACTCACAGAACTCAAAAATGTACTAACAGTTACCAAAGGGATAGGAACTGGGTGGGAAGGGAGGGATAAGGGGAGTAAAAGAGGCATTACAATTAGCAGACATAATGTAGGGGGGGGCACGGAGAGGGCTGTACAACACAGAGAAGACAAGTAGTGATACTATAGCATCTTACTACGCTGATGGACAGTGACTGTAATGGGGTATGTGTTGGGGACCTGATGATGGGGAGAGTCTAGCAAACATAATGTTGCTCATGTAATTGTAGATTAATGATACCAAAATAAAAAATAAAAATTAATAAAATTAATAAAATTTAAAAATGAACAGGCAATAAACACACACACACACAAAAAAGTAACTATCATTTGCTGTATGTTTAGTAGTATTAAATATACCAAGGGGCTTTATTTGCATTGAGTCTGATGCTCACAATTATATAACAGTCAAGTATTAACAACCCACTTTTCATATAGGAAGGAAGGGATAACAGAGTTTAAGTAACTCATGCAAAGTCACTTAGTATATAAGGATCCAACCCGGAATTGAACACAGATTTATTTGACTACAAAATGTATAACCTTTCCAATACATGGAACTAGCATACTGGTATCACAATTGCATATCTTTTCTAAGTGGAAATATTCTTTCAGGCTAAGAAGGTATGAAATTCCATGAAGCTATGGGTCACTTTCTAAAAATCATTCTGACACTTAATATTATTTATGTCTTCCATTTAGCCCTGAAAATAAAGAGAATTATGATGTAAAATATGACCAAAAGTATTCAAAAGTATTATAATGCATGCATCTCTTTTCAGGTGGTAACTCCAGCAAAATAGACCCTAACTTACATCTGCATTAGTAAAAGTAAGAACTTCCTCAAAATTGACATTGGCAGTCCAAAGGCTGGCTAAGGCTCCCTGGATACCTCATTCTTCCCTTTGCTGTGTGAGACCATTTGAAGACCCATGTCACTAAAGGACAACAAAGTGACAGCCATCCAAAATTCCCTGAATTTCAGAAACCACAGGTCAAATCTCAGGGCAGAGTAAAAAATATCAGAAAAATAATTTCATTCGATATCCTATAAAAATCAAATTGTCCTGGTACTCTCCTTGATGGTGGTGTTCTGGAACCTATAAATAAATGTTAAATATAAGAATGCTACGCAATAGTTGCCCAGATAAACTTGCAAACCAAAAAACATTTTCATTTTTCTCCCTAAAAGAACACATTTTTAAATACTTCTTAATCTTTTTATCTCTCTGTAACTATAAGTGTCTGTGCACTAAATAAATGAGCTAATAATGAAACAGAAAAAATTGCTGAATTAAAAACATATATACCCACTATAGACTTGTTATAATGACTAAAATCCAAAACACTGACATCAAATACTGACAAGGATGTTGAGTAACAGGAGCTCTCATTCATTGCTGGCGGGAATGCAAAATAGTAGTTACTTTGGAAGACAATTTGGCAGTTTATTACAAAACTAGACACACTCTTAACATAATACAACAATGTGCTCCTTTGTATTTACCCAAATTAGTTGAAACTTAGGTCCACACAAACATCTACCCAGAATCTCTATAGCAATTCATTCATAACTGCCAACACTTAGAAGCAGTCAATATGTCCTTTAATAGGTGAATGATAAACTCTGGTACCTCCATACAATACCTATATTATTCAGAGCTAAAAAAGGAACGAACTATCAAGCCATGAAAAGACATGGAGGGACCTTAAATGCATATTACTAAGTGAAAGAAGCCGATCCTAAAGGCTACGTACTGTATAATTCCAACTATATGACATCCTGGAAAAGGCAAAATCATGGAGACAGAAAAAACATCAGTAGTTGCTGGGGTTGAGGAGTTCGGGAAGGGAGGGATGAATAAATGAAGCACAGGGGGGTTTAGGGCAGTGAAACTATTCTGTATGAAACTGTAATGGTTGATAAATGTCATTATATATTTGTCAAAACCCATAGAATGTACAACACAGTGGGAACACGAAGGTAAACTATGGGCTTCGATTGATAATACTGTGTCAATGTTGGTTTATCAGATTGTAACAAATATGCCACATCAGGGCAGGATGCTGGTGGGGGAAGCTGTGCGTTGTCTGAGGAGGGATATGTGGGAATTCTCTGTACTTGACATTCAATTTTGCTGTGAGCCCAAAGCCGCTCTAAAATATAAGGTCTACTAATGTTAAATAAAGCATATATGTTGTGTGTTTCTTTATATATATGGTACAAAGCTGGAGGACAAAACTCAAGAATTAGCATACATACCTTGAAGGAAAAAAACCTACAAACTTAGAAACTTAGATCAAAACTTAATTATCTGGAAGATCCTTTGGGCAATTAAGAAAAATGGATCAAAGTGAGATATTTACTGTCAGATTTTTTATTAGAAACTCACTAATCTTTTTTAGGTCCCCCTGACTGAACAAATTCACTCTCTTGATCAATATAGCCACATTGCCAAAGAAAGTACTCAATTGTTCTCTCTCTTGCATTTCCTTCCAAATATAGATGGTTACTGTGGCTGACTCTTTTAACATTCTAACCTGTAAAAGCAAAATTAAAAAATTTTTAAAAATCACAAAATTTCTTGCCTTATATTCTGGACCAAACAATCCTAGTTTTAGTGCACAAATAAAAATATTTCAGGATCTAACTGGAAATGTACATAATTTGCACAGAAAATATGCCACTTACCAACTTATTGCCTCTCAATTACAATTTCAGCCTGTTAGACTTATCTGTGAAAATGGATATGGACCCATTCAATATTTTTTCCCCTTTACCAACTAGCACTAAATCTTCAAAGACAATGAGAGAGGAAAAGAGCTGTTTGCTTCTGGCTCCAGGATGCTCAGTTAGCAGGGTCCTGCAGCATGCACAGCTTCTTCACGCCAGCTCTCCTAGCTTCTCCAGTGGCCAATCTGCCAGGGCATGGTGACCAGCACCACGCAGCAGCCAGAAGTTACCCCCTGCATCTCCCTCACACCGTTTTGTAGCAGAGTGTCCTGGCGAAGTACCTCCTTTGAAGAGCTTTCCTCAGCAAACCCGAGAGCAGATTCTGCCAGTAAAGTACTATGCAAATTTCTCTGCTGCTCTAAATAAAATAAAAACAGGACCTAGATCTCATCCTGGCATCCTCTTTCTTCAGTGTATTATCTCTGTCCTAGTAGAGACTGCTTCTTATATCTCTTTTTTATGTATTTTTGAAAGCCTTCTTTACTTCTTACTACCCAGCATGTCATTACTCCAGTCTTTTGTTACAGTTATTTTTTGTGTAAAACATTTTCTGTTTAAATTATTGTCTCATTTCCTTGTCCTGACTGGGACCAACCTGATAAAGTTTTTAACACAAGTTATACATTACCTTTGCAATACATGGTGTCTATTTCACAAAGCATTTGGTATTAACATACATATTTAACAAATATTTAATGAGCATCTACTATGTAACCAAAACTATTTTACATGCTAAGACTATAGCAGCAAACACATAAAACAAAAAATTCCATCTTGATAAGAGTTAAACTTATAGTGATGAGAGACAGATAATAAAAGGTACATAGCCCAATAGAAGGTAAAAAAAATTTCAATGGATAAAAATAAGACATGGAATGTTAAAGAATGAAGTTGGACCCTTACCTTACATCATATATATATACAAAATTAACTATAAATGGATCAAACATCCAAACATAAGATCCATAAAAATATCAAGGAGAATGTGGGTAAAGGATTACTGGAGGAAATAAATAAGGGATCAGTTTTGAACAATTAAAGTTTGAGATATCATCTAAATATTCAAGACAGATGTCAAGTCTGGAAAATTTGGCCATTAGACATCAATATGGAGGTCACTGATGACTTTGGTACATTTTATTAAAGTAGTGGGGACAACAGCCTAATTGGAGTAGGTTTAAAAGATATGCAAAGAGAAGTAATTTCACTTCTGATCAAGATACAGAAATAGGGAATGGATTTATCCCCCCAAATTAAACTCTTTATAAATTGTATAAGATAAGTTACAAGGTGGTGGTGGTACAGGAAATGGGAACCAGAGCAGAGTAGGCAATCCTCTAAATTAAGGAGAAAGAACTGGAACTCTGTGAAAGCCACGGTGAATAGAACACACAGGTAAGAGAGCCAGAGACAGAGAACTTCACAAGGTGAGAATTACGGAAATCTGCAGAGTATCCCATTTGAATATTCAGTGGAGTACTGTGCACACATGCATGTGAAAAAACTGCCCAAGGCTAGAGATCCTAATCCAAAAGGATTAAAGAAAATAGTACCCAGGAAACAAAGGGCTGAGAATCATTCCTATTCTCATTCCTAGTCTCAAGTCATTTTATTCAAGAGGCTTCATGGTTTGCCTATGTAATAAGAAAAATTTAGACCTAGACCAAACACTTCTCTGGTCCTACCTAACAAAAGTTGAAAGTATCATTCAAGAAGATTAAGCTCTTTCCAAGTAATGTGACTGAGTTGCAGGATGAAGTTCAATATTTAAAAATATTTTTAAGAATACAAAAATACCTAGCACTGAACAAGGTAAACTTTATAATGTCTGACTCCAATCCAAAAGTGAAGTATGGTACATATTGCTTAAAGGCGGATTGTAGATTTAAGTATATCCATATCAATAACAACATTAAATGGAAATGTCTAACTACCTCAACTAAAAGTCGGATATTGTCAGATAAAAAACAAGACCTACCTAAATTCTTCTTACAAGAAAGTCACTTTAAATATAAAAATACAAAAAAGGTAAGAGTAGAAGACATATCATGTGACACTAATCAAAATAAAGCTGGAGTGACTATATAAATAACTCCAAATCACTGCTTGGAACAAAGAATATTACCAAGGATAAAGAGGGTCAATTCATAATGATAATGGGATCTGTTTGTCAGGAAGACATAACAATCCTAAATGTTTATACTCATGAAACAAGAACATCAAAACAGAACTGTTGGATTTCCAATATCATAGAGAGTGAGATGAAGAGACTAAAGTGGTTGTCACAGGGATGCTTGAGATTGAGATTTTGATAGATATTAATCCTGACCAGCCCAGGGTATGATCAAGGGAGTGAAAGCTCAGTGGGATGAATAAGGAGTTCAAGGAACTGAGAGGCCAAGGTTTTGCAACTGTCAGCCCAACTGAAGTTTTGGACACTGAAATCACCAAGATGCGGTTTGAGAGTGACAGTAATCAGAAGCTACTGACATGGTACCATGCCAACTGGATGGTTGGTCACCGACTCCTTTGGGGGCAAGAATTGTGCAAAGACTTATGGGCCTGTGGTCAGTCTAAAACAGTTACAGTGTATCATGTGACAGGTCATTTGCCACTGGCATCCCCAGGAAATGATGAAGTGGCCCAGGTATGTTGGCTAGAAGAAAAGCCTGCCTCTGATATAGCCCAATGGTTACATCAGCATTTTTTGCACGTGGGGCAAAAGACAATGTGCTTTTCCTACACGTTGTGCAGAACAACAGATGACCAAAAGAGTCCTGAAGCATCTCTTTGCAGCCTATGGCCCACCACAGGTAATTAAGAGTGATCAAAGGCACTCACTTTACTGGACATGCACTACAAGAAGAGGTGCAACAGTTGGGAATCAGATAGAAGTTTCATGTGCCATACAATCTTGCTGTGGCAGACATGAGAGAGAAGTACAATGGTTTGTTAAAATCTGGACTGAATTCAGACACCAATAGTCTGAGGGGATGGCCAGTCCACTTGAGGACACTGCTACAGCATTTGAACGGGAAATCCCACAAGGGAGCTCTGAGCCCCATAGACATGCTAACACATCCCCTCTACAACTGCAAGTACAAACCAAGGAAGAATTGTTGAAGCCAAGGCTTTGCCACCAGAAAAATATCTTGGCTGCCAGCACCAACTGCACTAAACCCTGGAGACTCCATTGAGTGGACATGGCCTTGGACATTTCAACACATGGACCAACGATGGCTGGTCCTCCTGACACCTTGGGGAAAAGGCCTGGAAGCTGGCCTCCTGTGTAGTCCTGGAGTAACAGAAGAATGGCCCCCAAGGATCACAGTAGTATATCCTGAATGGCCAGAAGGTAAGAGCATTTTACCATTTTTGTTTTATCATTATGGCCAGTGCATGCACCTCCAGTAGCCCTATATGTAGACACCTAAGTAACCCCCATGGGGAGAGGGATAAAGGTATGGATACTAGACCTGGACGGGACCCCCTTCCTGCTACAGTCCTATCATAGGACCAGTCTCTTGCATGCATCCTACCTGATGGATAAAATTTTCCTATGTCGGTGTCATTAAAACATGTGTCTTATCTCCCCTAAGGTCTTTGTAAATTGAACATACATCTAGCAAAAAAACTGCTAATTGCTGGGGTACATGGAACTGTCTATCCATACCACTACTAAGTGTAAGTCATGAACTCATCTGAGTAGAACTGTTCTGGAATATAGCTGAAATAACCTCCTCAGGCTTGAGGATTATTATAATTTTTGTTACCTATATCAAAATTTTGGTTTATCTTAATTTCTGTCATTATCTCTATGTTGTTATACTCTGTTGCTGTTGTGGAATCTGGTTATGATGCTCCAACTTTCTCACACAGGGACCACTGCAGAAGATTGAGAGCATGAACATTGTGAGGTGAGAATCCTGGAGGGGTGGAATGCAAGGAAAGTTGGGTTTCCTATGGCCAGGATCCTCACCTGAACCTAAACTACTTGATGATGTAATTGGCCTGCTTCTAAGCTAATGCTCCACACCCTAGGCAATAAGCTATTACTGACTGAATCACTATAAAAAGAGCTTAGCCCAGTGCTCTGGGCAAAGGAGGATTACAGACCTGCAGACTGTTGGATGCAGATGTAATTCTAGTTCTCAACCTATCACCAGGAGAACAAGCTGGGTAATAAACCCTTTCACTCCAAGAATGTTCCATTGTCATTCCTCATTCTCACTGAATCCACAGTGAACTCACCCAGTGCTGAAACCCATTGGCAAGACAGGCCTCCTTTCCCTTCTGCTAGTAGAAAAAGTGACCAGAAAAAGAGCTGTCTTGCACCAAGAGGCTTGCCTTCTATGGATGGAAGCTGAGAAGTCTGGAGAGGACCTTCTTACTCTTAGGCCACAGGACTTCCTTATGACTCCTAGAGATAGGATTAATTTCCCTCCTAAGTGACTTTAGCACCACAGCATGAATATATAGTGGACTATCCAAATGGTTCTCTTTCATCTCCAGTGACCAAGTGATAGAGCCAGGATTTCTTTTAGTTCCACTCAGCTCCTCTGATAAAATTAAAAGTTTCCTAGAATTTCTTTTATTTTTTTTTATTCTAACTTTCTTCATGCTGATGAAATAATCCTATTATCTTTTACTTACACAGTGCCTAAAAAGATGACCATCCAAATTCAATGACTAAAGAAAAATTCTAAGCTGGCTGATATCTTTCCAAGATACAATACTGTCAAGGAGAATCAAAGACCAACTCTGCACTTCATTTTATCACCCACTAACCTCTTCATCTCGCTGAAGGGAGTAAACATGTATGGCTATCAATGAATGTAAGTGACTTTTAAAGATATCATACCTTAAATGTGAGAATGGGTACATACACACATTTATGTAATCCAGTGACAATATTACCACCAACACCTTTGTGTAGCACATTGCAGTTTACACTGTAATATCAGGTTTGATTCTCCCACAATACTGTGTATGTGTAATTTTTACTCCTCTGCTGGTAATAAAAATGGGTTCCAAAGAGTTTAAAGGTGCACAGGTGAACTGTGATGAAACTCAGCTTTCTGATTACATTGTGCTTTCCTTTTCAGAATAGTCAGTACATTGAAAGGAGAACCTGAACTAGTCAAAGCCTCAGTCTTCTGATGCCTACTCATGAGTCCTTAACTACGACATCTCTATATGCAAAGGATGATTTGGAACATTTGGATTCCCTGAGTCAAGCATAGTCCATCCAATATATATTTAAATTACTGGTTTTCTTTTGCCTTAAGGAGGCCAGGTATATACTACTTTCCCCAACATGACCCTCTCTCTCCCTGGCTAATATCTTTCCTGTTATGTTTATTTCTCCCTACTGTATTCTCTTATTTTGATCTAAAGTTGTAAGACATAGATGTGAGCAATAATAGAGAGACTCTGTTTTTCGGTGCCTCTAGAAATTGATTTAAAAATCTCTGGAGTGACTGATTTGGTTCACCAAACTGAAATCATAATGTTAGTCATACATGTCTCAGAGGGTGAATATAATTTAGAAAATGTTGACATGAAATTTGCATATAGACAGCATTTGGATACTAAATACATTTAATTACATTCCATGAATAGACTCCCATTTCACTTTACTTGTGGCAAGAATATAATTACTTTTGCACTGACTGAATACAAGAAAACTAAGTAGTCTCTTTTTTTTTGCATTACTACAAATGGTGGAGAAATATATTGAAATATACTTATCAATGCATTAGATAAAAAGTAAAATTAAATCTTATGATAAAATTTCCTGGCTTTACCTGAATGTAAAATTTCTAATATATGACTACTGCAAACTTGAGAACATTGATGTCTTATTAAATGTTAAGCTAAGTGGCAGCAAGGGGTTCACGGTAATAACCTGCAAAGAAAGAAACACATTAAACAGGAGAGCCATGTCAGGGCTTTTTTCTCCATAAAACTGTACAACTAATTCATTTGCACTTAAGTAATGAGTAAGTTATTCATGAGCAGGGACTTAAAAAATCACTCCAACCTGATATTTGGGAAATAAATTGATATATGAACTATAGCTAAATCACGGAAACAATTAAGTTAGTTATGGAGGAATTTTAGTTCCAAAAGGTGAGGAATATATGCAAAGTATACCACCTCTTGATATTAGTTTGTTTCAAAAGCAACAGGGGTTCCTGGTCCCATTGAAATATTTCTTGGGTAGTGAAAATGTATAGGATTTACAGCTTCTCACTTGCAGAGCAGTATCAGAGATCACAAGCATTAAGATCAACCTACTGGGAGAGTCTTACAACATCTTTGCAAGCCTATCTATTTGCACAGTTATTCATATAGAAAAATAGTAATCTTCTTATCTGGGAATACTAGCCTTTTTCAATGCTCTTCTGATTTCTTTTCCCATCAATTAATTTAGCCACCCTAAAATAAACCTAATAGAATGAGTTATAATTCCTCCCTGGGACAATGAGTTTACAATATGTATGTAACCATCCAGAAGGAGGGATCTGATGTCTGCCATTTAGCAACAAGCCAAAGATGATAATAAAATCATTAATTCTGTCAATATAAATGCTAATAGAAAAGTAAAATTGGATCCATGCCTGGTATCACATTTTCTCTGATAGGAAATTAGAGCAGAGAAATTGAATCCGACAAATCTTAGCATTTATAGACCAACATCAAAATTGTGGTCTAGAGTACACAATAAATGGCAGGATGCTTCTTAATTAAACTGTGCTTCTGTTAGGCCAGGATGAATAGCTTCTGCTTGGCCAACGACATGATCCACCACCCCCCAGAAGGATCCTTAAACACTATAGTACAAAATAAAGGCCATAATGTTAGCAAAAATCAAAGCCAACAAGCCTGCACTAATTATCTTTGGTAGTTCAACCCTACTAATGGAGCTGCAGTCTGAAAGATAATAGAGGTGAGCTCATTAGCAGTGCCTCATACCAATGCTTGGAAAGGGAGCATTTATTGTCTGCTACTCCTCACATAGTTCAACATTTCACAGTAGCATATTAAACAGGGATCTAACTTGATTGGTGAGCATTTTTTTAACCTCTTGGTATAAATGACTTCAGGTGGGGGAAAATAAATGTAAATAAATTGGAGCATATATAAGACTTAAAGGGCAAAGATTAAGCAATTAATGAAAGAACTATATTTAAAATGTTTCCCTGTTGAGAAAGAAATTGAAAGGATATCCAAAGTCAGCCCTGGAAATCTTCCCATTTAACTTCATATACAGTTTGGTTATTTTTAGTGAAATTTAAACATTGTAATAATGTTAATGGAAATGGCTTCTATTCTTTCATAAAGAAATGTGTATGACTTAAGTGTTTGGCAAAGAACAGCATAATCAGGGTAGATCTTAAGCTCCTCTGTGCATAAAATTCTTCTGGGAATGTTATTGGTACAGGAGTAAACTCATGATTTCAGTTGGCCATCAGACAGAAAGGAGAACAAGTATTAGTCCTTGGTAGAGTTTCTCCTTCTCCCTTCTAGCCCTCAACAAAAACACACCTACCCCCATCACCATCCACTGTGAATGGAACCAGTATCAGGACAAAGCCCATACTTTGTGGTGGCGGAATGACCACTAAACAATGATTCATACACTGGGAGCCTGCCTCCCTCTTGACTTCAAATTATGTTTAGTCAGAATCTAGGAACCTTTGATTCTCTAGGCAGGAAGTGGCCTACAAAATTTAATTTTTAACACTTTGCTAATTTAGGTGTATGCTTTCACCCACATAAGGTGATTGCACCTGAACATCCAAAGCAGTCTATTCTGTGTAAGCCCAACAAAACTCGCTCGTTATGGCATATTCTCTTTCCACCAGCTCTGTTTGTCTCTGTACGGACTGAGGAGCCAAACAGCAATGAAATAAATACATTAAGGCCAATGTTTACAAAGCAATCTGACCTAGCAAGCTCTCCTAATCACTCCTGCGCTCACTCCTGCAAATATTGGCATATTTTGACATTGTTGTTTTAATAAATGCAAGAATCTGCTACCGTGGATTATCTGGTTTACATTTGAAAAGCATATTGATCTCTTGCCTTGAATTAACGATGCAAGTTTCTTAATTGGAACACTCAGGATCAGGAAGCTGGATAGCTATTCAAGAAGAGCTTCTCTTTTATTGACTTCCTCATAAGTACTAATGAGATTATCATTTAGGTTACTTTTGCTTCTTCTACTGATTGAAATATTATGATTGTATAATATTGACTTTCCTTGATAATAAAATGTAATTGGATTATTAAAACTCATTTTAATGACTTTGGATTTGCTACTTAATTTATCGCAGACATTCTTGATTATTTTAAGGAACTATATTTTTTCTAATTACTGAAAACTTTATTTTCTACATAGGGTGGTCTGAACCACTTTGTCTCTATTCATAAAGTCAAGACGTTTAAACTTATGAACTACAGAAGACACTGAATTCAAAGCTTCAGGCCTTCTATAATTCTAAAATTTCCTGAAAACTCTGATTAGTTAACTCCAAGTTCTTGATGATAAGGAAAAATATATATTTATTCTGAGGAAATTAGAAACCATAGTATTGAAGACAATGCTTTTCTAGAGTTTCTGCTTCTCCTTTTTCCTTTCTCTTTTTTTAATCACTTTTATAATCTGTATCACTCCTGAATAATATGCATTTTCAAAAGCATCCATCTGTCTCCTTTCATTTGTACTGCAATTTGAGGCAGGTGTTATTTCCCAAATCTTATAAATAAAAGTATTAACTCTCAGGTAGTTTGATATTTGCTTTAAGTGCAAGAGTTAGTTGATGGAAGACCTGGATTTAGAATCTATAAGCCTTTTCTTCCCAGGACTATTGCATGGTGCAATCTAAGTTCTTTTCATCAGATCAAAAATTGATTAGAAAATTATTAATGTGCATAACATATTTATATGGTACATTAAGAAATAGTGTTACTGTTATTCCTAGTTGTAGTTTTCCAACCTGTTTTAATGTATATTCATTTGCCAAGGCCTCTCATACCCAGCATTTACTTCCAGATGTGATTTGAAACAGATAGAAACGAGAATTTCATAGCCTTTTAAAAGGAGCTATCATTATGGAGCCCTAAATGAAAGGCCTTCTGCTGTGGTACATTTTCCCATTTATTTTTCTTTTTTGCTAGTTTGCTTATTGTTTCTAGTACAGCCATACCTGCAATATCTAGCAGAGAGGAAGAAACGAGGATTTGGCAAAAGTTCTGGTATCCTAGGGTCCAGCACATGTTCCCACAGCACAGAGCAGACAGGAAATTAGTTTATTACTTATTTTCTGTGTGCTTCTTAGAAAGTTGAGGGAGGTAGATATACTTTAGATATAGTAAAATAGTCCTCCACTATTCTAATTGCTTTCTGGTCACTACTCTTTACTAAGTCATAATTAATGCTTATTAAACATGGGTTCATTGAAGCATAGAAATCATTTCATAGGGCTCATGATGAAGGACTGTTCATCCATTCACCACATTGCATTCTCCCAGAAGCACATAGGTAAGTTAATAATGTTCCTAAATCATAGAAGCAGCACTCTCTGAATTCAGCTTCAGTATTCAAAGCCTTCGAAGTCATATGTTATCCCAAGTGTGATAAACAGTAGTCCTAAATAAAATATTAGTATAATTCAGCCCCAAATTCAGAAAGGGTTTAGTCAGATAAGGTATCTTCTTTAGTGTCTGTCAATGAATGTGTGATTTCCAGAGACAGGGAGGGATGGAAACAAGTTCACTCTTATTCTATAAGCTCCATGAATTAAAGTTGCAAATGTGGACAGACAGCATTCTCTCTCTTTGACAATCAAATGTTGAAGACAAAAACCCATAGATTCTCTCACTCAGAAAAAATCTGAACCGCCTTCTGGTTTGTTCTGCTTAATGCATCATCTTTATATTATCTGCATTAAAATTTGACCTGTTACTGATGCAATGAATGAAGGATTGCTACCTTTAATAGAAAATCATCTTCTTTGCTCTCATATAAAACCAAAGTCATCTTATTGTTGAAAATCATGTATAATATGGCTATTACATCTACTTGAATATATTAGAGATCATATAACACCTCTATTCCTTTATTTTCTTATTCAACAAATATTTATTGAGCATCTACTTTGTTCTGGCATTGCTTGGCATTAATCAGTGAATAAAACAAAGATCTATCCCCCTTCATGTGATATTCCTACAGACTAGCAAATTCATATTGGATAAATCTAGTAAGTGGTATGCTAGCAAGAAGATGATGTGTGGCCATCACCTTGTCTTTTCTGGAAAAGCCCCTATGTAGACATAAACAGGAAATTTTTGGTACTGGAGAGTAGGCATAGATAATAGAAGGTGGCAAAAAGCGTCTTTCAGATATATCAGAAGAGGGATTGCATAAGTATTTCAAGAATTTCAGGACTTGAAAACCCCTGGATATCCAGACATTTTTGACAGGACTTCATGAGTAACAGAATTATCATTGTGTAAGGCACAGAGTTTTTTCATGTGTGATAACCTGACTATTCCAGCCAGTGTGAGGGGAGCCATTTCTTTAGAGGTCCTCGGACCCGGAAGTTTCCCCTCCCCACCTGGCTTACTGACTGTTGACACATTCATTTGAGAAACAGAAGGCAGACTTAAGAAATCTGCCCCCATTCATGAAGGGTATTGCCTTTCTGATGCTGATAACAATGAGTAGAACTGAGCCTGGGAATTTCTTTGCCAACATGCCTCAAATCCAGTGCCAATCGTCTTGGACCCTCTGCAAAAGATACAGAGTTTGTCTATTGTCCAATTTTAATGTTTGAAGGAAGATGTTTAGAGATGTTTCTTCCCTTAACTAACTGTTGTATTTCTTTGCCCTCTTTCCCTTTCATCTCTGAACCTCAACTGCCCTTCTAGTCAGTATGCTCCAAAGCACAATCATTTCTCCTGTTAGAAATCATCTATTTGTAAATCAAGTGCTCCTCGACATCTCTTATGATCTGTGCTGTATCTCTTGTGTTTTATTTCCTTTCATGTTCTTTAAAGAATTGGGTTCTGTTTAATTACAAATAAAAATTCATGCAAAGAACATTTAGATAGGCTACTTACTGTTTCTTGCATAATAATGGATTCTTTAATATTAATAATAAGAAGTGGGTTAGAGAAAGAGAGAAAGTCTCACAGATGAATGAACAAGACCGCAAGAAAAATAGATGATACGTTTTAATGCCAGAAAGGAATGCTATTCCTTTTCAACGGCTCATAAGCAAAACTCACCAAATAGGCCTCTTTCTCACATTGTATTGTGATCTACCTTCATAATTTTCCCATATAAATACAAAATGATATTGGGATGATGCTCTCTTTTCCAGCTTTTAGGATAGTGAATTTGTTTTGAACTGAAATTCAAAGGGAATCCTAACCATTCCCACTGAGGCAATCTTGCTGATCAGCGACATTTGGTGCAAATAGTAATCAGGCTTCGAAATCATGCAAAACATTCCCTGTTTCTCAAGAATTTCACTGCATTATTTAAAACTCAGTGTTGGAAACAAGCACCAGCTGTGGTGTAAAGGGGGTGGGGATTTGTGAATATGCACAAAGAACTGGAATGCTCAGTGATAATAATTCACATAGATGCACGTCCTTCTCCTGGCTGGACTCAGGTAAAATCACACTGAAACCTGACTGTCCAACACACATCATTTACCCAAGGAGGATTGTTTTTTGTATTCAATTAAAAAGTATTTTGTCACAGTATCTTGCCATCTGTTTAAAACTTTCAAGCAATATTACATAACTCTATTCATTTCTACGGGCTGCATCCTAACAAGATTTTGAGTGCACAGTGCATTCGTTATTGGCTGAAATGTGTAGCAATGGCATTACCTCAAATGGCACCAAAGCCAGGATTAATATGTCCTTCCCTCCATGGAAAACGGTGCATGACAGTTTGGACACTTTTTAAAAAGTCATAATAAAGAGTAAAGCAAAAACAAAAGTAAAAACATTAAGGAGCTTTTCCACAATTAAGTATTATTTTCAGTTATACTGAAAACATAGCAAAGATGGCAAAGACTTTGCTTCCTTGCCCATCTCTGTTATTCAGCAATATATGACAAAATTCCACAGGTCAGACACTGCAGCTATTGTGATGTTTTCCCCTTTGATTCTATCAAAACCCCAAGGGGGAAAGAAAAGGAAAAAGAAGACGGTGAATGCACATTGACCTATTTGCTCCACTTACATTAATTTATTGACTTTTGATCTAGAGAAATACTTATCAATTATGCTTAAAACAGGACAGGAATAGGCAAACATTCTTGATCTTTCCCTCAGATCATTGCATTCTCTCACTGAAGTAGATACCGTTTTTGTGATTCACTTATTCCTGAGTTGGAGATATGTTAAATTTAATTCAGTGTATACTTATCAAATTTCTGTTATGAACGGTTTGGAACTTTGGGATAACCAGAAGAAGAATAAAAAAGGTCCCTACTCCAAAAGGAATTTAAAGTGCTATTACTCAAAGTGTGTGATTTACCAATCTAGACACCTGAAGCTATTGACCTTTAGAGAAGGCCTGTATTGCTCATGAAGTTCATAATAATAAACATTTTTAAAAGGACATTTCTGAGTAATATGAATTAATATGCAGATATGAAGGAATGTAACTTTCTTATTGATACATTAGGAAAATGAATCCTCTGGGAACAGGTATAAACCTGTCCGAAGAGGTGATGAATCTTTTCAGACCTCTTTGTACTCTGGGGACCCTGAGAGGGAAAAACAGTCAAGCTTAGGATATTAATCCATTAATATGAAGACAATTGCTTTTCCTGGTCTGAGTATGACTTGCCAAAACAACTCCCTGCTTTGTGCCTTCTTTCTCTCAAAGCGGAAGACAAGAAAAATGAGAAGCTGAGAGGAAGAGGGAGAGGAAATCATTATTAGAAAGAGAGTAGCACCTTGGAGATCTTACATGGAAAAAAAAAAGCAGGAAGATCTGGTAGCAAAGAGAGCTTGGGACAGATCATAAGAATCTGTAGATAGGGGTTCAATGGTAACTTAATTAGCTCTAACCCAAAGACCATCAGTTAAATAAAGGAACTCTTGAAGATACATTTTTTTCTCTTTCATGCAAGGAAAGGAAATGCCTCTATTACATGTTGTTCTGCAAAGCATGTGTTTGGTCATATTCTGGGTAATTCTGCTTGAAATAATATGGCTTTATTGAAAACATGAGCAGGAAATAAGAAGTGTTTATGCCTCAGATGAGGATTGTCTTGAGTGTTTTGCACAATTTCACTGTACAACATGTCTATTCTAAGTGCATGTGACATTCCACACTGCCTGTGGGAAAGCATGAAACCAAAGAGAAATGAAAGTAATTCCTAAACTACAGGGAAAGGCTAAGCCTTCACTCACTTTATTGAGTATTATGAATATTATTGTGTTGCTGTATTGATAAATACAAAATTATCTAAAGCAAAAGGGATTTGAGCTTTTTATTTTTACCATTATACATTTCATTGTGTCCTTTCCAGCTTTTTAAAAATCAAGAATAGACTTCTGTGCACCAAATTGTGAAAAATACTTTTATTGATATAGTGTGTTAAAATTTGCAGATTCCTTTCGCTTACATAGAGTAGTTTAATCATTATAACCACCTCGTAAGTGGGTATCAACCTCTTAGTTTTACTGATGAGAACTGAAGCAATTAAATGATTGCCCAAGGAACCACAACTAGCTACTATAAATTCTGGACACAACTCAGGGCTCCTGAGTCTAAGTTCAATACTCTCTTTCCACCACAAATGTGTACTATGTTGCTCTTTTCTTTTCTTCCTTCTTTTCTCCACCCCCTTTCAAGCAAGTAATATTTCTGTTATTTGTGGTTTTCTCCCTAATCTTTTCAGGCTTTTTCTTAACTACTTGCGCAGGTCAAAGTTATCTAAGTAGCAAATGGTCTGAACACTTTGAACTTCGGCAACTCAAAACATGATACTAGTAGACTAAACCTACACATTTATAGAGTTCTTAATACATTTTATGTTAATTATCTAAGAATGTCAGAAGAGATCTGGCAAAGTAGCTATTCAACAAAACGATTACATTTTCCCTAAGGCAATAAGCAGTAGCAGAAAAAAGCAAGTCTTAAAATCTAAAGGCCACGGCTGGGTTAGACACATCTATACAAAGTGTAAACCCCTCCCTATTTCTTCCTTATTTTTATTCTCCCTAAGTTCCCACTCAGTTTGTTCCTCCAGATCTTATTTTTCCACCTTCCTTATATTTTTGATCCTTGTTTTTCCCCATAGACCTGTTTTGTTCTGTTTTTATCTCTCTCTAAAATACATTGTAACTTCACATACCAATATACCATACTGTTTATGTGCTTCCTGTTACAATCTCTCCTCCAGTCATTGATCCAACAAATATGTGCTCTGCAGCAGAATATGGGCTATACACTGGGATAAAAAATAAATAAATAAAAGCCATTATCTTTTAAAGATTTTTTTTTCCAAGGCCTATTTCTCTAATTATAAGATAATTTAAATACAAGTTGTGCAACTTGTTAAAAAATGATGCAAAACAAGCTTCAGAAAGATTAAAGGTGAGAGGTTGGATATGGATGGGGTGTAAGCAGGGTTAGTATTTGAACTGAACTTAAGAGGCAGAATTAGGAGATTACAAACACTGTGGTTGGTGTTCAAGAAAGAAATTGCACAATAGGTAAAATCACAGAATATGAAATAGTATTATGATTTTTGAAGGATGGCTGGACTATAGCAACATTTTTGGAAGTAGCAGACAATAAAGCTCAAAAAGTAGGCAAGAGACAGGTTCCAAAGAACCCTTTACAGCACATTAAGATGCAAAACCCTTATCTATGGGTAACAGGGACCTACTCAAAGATTTTAAAAACAAGAATAATGTAATCAGCTTTAGGTGTTTAAAAAAGCATGTTGGTGAGTGTAGAGGATGCATTGGAGAAGGGAAAAGATAGAAGGCTGGGAAAAGAGGAAGTAGTTACACATACCCAATTATGTCACAATGAGAATCTTAACAATGATAGAAGCTAAATATAAGAGGTAGATCAAAGTGATAAACAAGAAAGAACAGAAGTGTGTGCAATATGCACAAAGGCTGCAGAAGATAGGTTTGCTGATTCTGTCTGGGGAAAGGATGTGTGCAAAGAATTCACAAGCTGAAGGAAAGTTATAATTCGCTAGGATTATCAAAATGAATGACTGCCACTGAATGCCATTACAGTGGTAGAGGAGAAATGTAATGAAGCTGTTCTCCAGTAGGAGATGTCACATGTCATCTAGTGTAATGGATTGATAGAGAAAGTGATGCTTGCAGGTGGTAAAACAACTGTGAGCCAGAAATTCTTGGTTTCTGGAGTAAAATATCTCGGTGGAGAGAATGCAATCTCTTGTGGAATTCTCAGACCCGAAGGGAATCTGACATCTCATCACTGTCTCAAAGGCACCCTATGGCCACAACACATTTGCTAATGCATTAGAACTCGGGGTACCATCAGCTAAACTTCCAAAAGTTAGAATTATTTAAAATTCTGTCCTGAAGGGAGATGCAAGTTTGCGCCTTCCTTCACACAGCAGCCACAGAGCATAAATTATTCATTTAAGAACAGGACTGAATATAGAAATTAGAAAGACACTCAAGCAGATGATTTAATTAAGGAATCTTATCCCCCAAAAAAGTAATCTCTCAAGAGTCACTAACAGAAAAATCTGTAAAATATCTTATAGCATTTCAGGAGGTAGCTTCCAGGCTAGGAGCTAAAAATGTGATTGCTGGGATAATCCTGTCAAGAAGGAGGCTCCTGCAGAGAAGCCACTGAGGCAAAAGCAAAACAGATGTGTCTGACAGGTTGGAAAATGGCAGCAAAAGAATGAAACATTGAATTTGTAAATTTATAAAAAGTAAAATCAGCTTCCCTAAGGGTTTTTCTTCAGGGAATTCTGAGTAACATGAAAGAACTTGTTAAAAAGAAAAATGCCATTGTATTTTTAAGGGCTTAGGGAAAAAAATAATTAAATAAATGAAACTAGTGTAAAATCAAAGACTTTAGGTATTGGAAGTTTCCCTGGCATTATTTAGTGCACCAACATGGAGAATAGAAATGTTAGTAGTGCCCATGTGACCCAAAGAAAAATTAAATGGCATAGGGGAAAAGTTACTATAACCTGAACATTTTGCTAGATGTTTTACATACATTTTCTCATTTAATCTTCATAAAAGTCTTACGAAGTAGGAGTTATTCTGCCTATCACAAAGAGAAGGTGACTGAGGCTGAGGGTAGGTAAATGTATTTATTTGTAGTTATCTTGTTTCAGAAAAAATTCCAAGGAAACAAGAATGATTAAAGATACCTACAATATGACTGAAGTAATAATAATCATTTTAAAGTGGTGAGACAAATGCTAAAAAAGAAAGGCAGGATAATGCAGAGCAAAGACTACATAAAATTATATTCATCATTAAGTCTAAAATTGGCTTTGTTGGACACATCTGTGATTCTTAAGATAAATGTGATGCTTCCTCTTTCTGTGTCTCTAATTCTCCCAAGAGAATTATTTCTCAGAATTTGTGGAAGGTTTCATTAACCATTGTAATTCTTCCAGTCCTTTATTCAGGAAGTTCTTTTAAGGATCCTGGATTCTGTAGGAAAGTCAAAGGAACAGTTTAGGACTGGCAGCTATTTAATGGTGGACATAAAGCAAGCTGCCTTTTTAACCAAGTTTTGGCAGTGTTCTTGAGAAGTCTATCATTGATTCATTGGTGGATGGGAAATTATATTTGGTTTTAGGACAATAAAAATTATGTCTATAATACACAGAAAAATTAAAACAAAAAATGCTTTTTGATAACTTTAAGAGGCTTTTGTGTCTTAGCCATCTATGGAGAAAACATAGACTATGATTTAAGGGAATACTGAATAAATTATAAAACTGGTAAACACATATACATAGAGAGAGACAGAGAGACAGAGACAGAGGCAGAGAGTTCTTCTCCTTGCTTATCTGGAATTGCTTGTCAACGTCAGGAACTCAATATATTGCCTCTGGAATTCTGAAAAAACTATGTGTAAAATGCTCAGTGAGGGGTGCCAAAATAACAAAGCCTCCAGGGACAAGGCTGGGGGCATAAGTGAGTTAAGTAAACTTCAGGGAAAAAATAAGAAAGTGGTTGCTCTGTAATGAATAGAAATATGTGCCTCTGGCTGGTTGCCTCCACCAAGAGGTGGAGCAGTACAAATGGCTTCACAATTTAGCCAATTGCCTGGAAAGATTTCATCCAAAGGGTAAAGTATGGACAGAACTCTTCAGCCTAACATTAACAATGTCTAGGATACACTAAAAATGTGCTAAACATACAAAGAAATATAACAAAATTAAATCGGAATTCAGTAACAATAACAAAATCTTCAAATATTTGGAAACAAAAAATATACTTCTAAATAATCCAAGTGTCAAAGTAGAAATCACAAAGAAAATTAGAAAGGATTTTGAACTGAATGATAATATAAACACAACATATCCAAACTGGAGGAAGGCCACTAAAGCAGGACTTGGAGGAAAAATTATACCTTAAAATTCTCTATAAGGAAAGAAAAAAATTAAATCAATGACTTGCACTTCTATCTTAAAAGGCTGGTTTAAAAACAAAAGAGCAAGTTAAGCTCAAAGAAAGTAGGAAAAAGGTCAAAGAAAAAAAGGTAATAGAGAAAATCAATGAAATTGGAAATCAAGAAATCAAAAATTGGTTCTTTGAAAATATTAAGTTGATAAACCTCAAATACATTAATCAAAATAGAGAAAAAAATATGCAAATTGCCATTATCAAGAATAATAAATCTGACATCATCACAAATCTTAAAGATACTGAAAGGGTAAGGAAGTACTATGAAAAGTTTTATGCCAGTAAATTCAAGAATGTAGATAAAATAGGCAAATTCCTTGAAAAAGCAATTTGTCATAACTAATTAAAAATTTGATGAAAGAAACATTTAGTACAAATGACTTCACAAGTGTGTTCTATCAAACATTTAAGAAAGAAATAATACTAATCTTACATAAACTCTTTTTGAGAATCTAAGAGGCAGTAAAATCTAAACTCCAAACTGTTTTATGAGGCAAACAAAACCTGACAAAGACATTAAAAAAATCAGTTAATGACAATATCAGTTATGAACATAGAGCAAAAATGCCAGCAAAGCAAATCTAACAATTCATAAGAAAGATCATATACCGAAATTGAATGAAGTTCATCACAAGAGAACAAGATAGGCTCAATTTTCAATAGTTAATCAAGGTAATGACCACATTAAAAACTAAAGAAGAAAAATAATATTTAATCTTAGTATTAAACACTAGGTGGAAAGAAGTCGTTTTTTAAGTTGGGAAATGATTCATTGAAAGGGTATATGAAGAAGCTACTCCTGCCATAATTCAACAACTGATTAGAGCCTAAAAAGATGATGGTAAGTTACAGGGAGTGGGGGAGAAGGAAGGGTTTCATGAGCCAAATAAAATGTAACAAGAAAATCGAGTAATGATAGGTGGCAATTAATACAAAAAGCCTCAATTCTGTAAGTGTTCAAAAAGACTTAAAGTGTTAAAGTGTAAGGGTACATGATAACAGAAGGCCAAAATCTTGGTTTATTTCATCCAAAGAAAGATAATTTAGTTTTTTCAAAACCAAAAATGTAAAGAAGCAAATCAAAACAGGGACATTTTTCTCCTAATGTCCTATTAAATCACTTAATTTAAAATAATATGATGTCCGTGCAGAGGTTGTTGTTGAATATAAAATGAGAAGCTAATCCTTAATATTTATCTATCATAACACATGGAGTTTAGGAGCTACCCAACAAAGTACACTGAGAAGCTTTTCATCCTTGGAAAAAGATATGTTTTATATATATATATACACACACACACACACATATAAATATATATATATATATATATCCTTTCTTTTCAATGCCTTGCCTTGAACTTAAACTTACTTTTTATATGTATATTTCATAGAAAGTAAATGTACATTTTGATTTTTAAAATGTATGCTTATCAAGAAACTATATGCTTCTTTTTACCATTTTAGTAAGATTTATTTTCTGACTTTTTAATGTAAAATACAAAGACTAATATGAATATAAACTTGCATCATTAAGAATATTTTATTATACCACTTCAGGCTGTCGTTCAGAAGGGAATCTGAGTCAGTACTCACTCCACTGCAATCTATACCCCACCCCACCAACACTCAGATATATACACAATGTGACACTACTTCTAAACAGACAGGACTTTTTTCTTTTTTGTTCTAGTTTCCTCAGTGCCCAGAACAGTTCCTAAAACACAGTGGTACATAACAAGTTGATATGCTAATAAGCTAATAAATTAAAAATGAAAAAGAAGCATAGACTTTTTGTGTGCCATCAGAATTCCAGCCATTTGATGGTATGCAGGCTTTGTTTTCTGTTGGCAAGTCAGTGTTGTCCACAGAGATCCAGCTTAAATTGTGAGTCAGAAAAAGAATTCAGAGACTCCTAATAGAGATGTTTTCATCATTGTCTTTGTTTAAAGCTACTGAAAAAGTAAATAGCCAAATAACATAACTTGGGTTATTAAACCACTAGGAATGGAGAAGGGAGGGAGGATATCGGAAAGTCAAGAAGATAAAAGTAAAAGAGAAATTCATTGATATTCTTTTCTGTTCATGAAAATAACATAAAGTTCTGTAAGTATGTCCAAAAAGTTTATGAAAGACATATACATTTATTTATACTTATACAGAATTAGTGCTCTCTTTTGCAAGATGGGAATGTTCTACGTTGTCCAATATGGTAGCCACTACAACATGTGGCTATTAAATGTAGCTAGTATGACTAAGGAAATGAATTATTGGTTTTATTTTAATTAATTTAAATTTAAATAGCCACACTTGGCTAAAGACTATCAATTTGGACAGAAGAGCTTTAGATGAACAAAATAAGGCAAATCTGTTCTATTTTCATAACAGGACAATATCACAATAAGGCAGAGTCTGAAACATGGTTTCCATCCAGAAATCAGTGTAAATTTAGCCTCTGGAATGACTATGGACTCCAAAATGAAATGAGTATAACAAGAGAATGGGAATGTAGAAATGAGTTGGAAACACAGAGTAAACTGACAGGGGTGGATGGGGGCTGTAATGTTTGGATGACACGACAGGATTATTTTCGTAATAAAATACATGGTGTCAATACATATGCTTATGCAATGTATCAAACTAATGATTCTCAAAAAATAAAATGTGATTTTTGATCAAACTTTCATGCTAATTTTTCTAATTGATTTACTAAAGCTAGTAAGGTTTTTGTTGGAAAACTGATCATACTATTAGAATTTTAATAATATTTTGCTTCAAAATAGAATTTGAAGTTTAAATATTAATTGATAAATTTGATTCCTTTTATTCTTTTAAGTTTTGAAATTAAATTATGATTATATTACTATGGTTTTAGTGACCACATCATAAATTTAAGTATCCCTCTTGGTTTAAAAGATAATGAGAAATATTATAAAAGCTATATCAATAATATTTTTAATATTATGTGTCAAATATGTGTTCTTATTGTATTATAGGTATGTGGCTCTAGATTAATAACAAATCATTTTGTGTAGAAGTATATCTCATCTTTTTCCCTTAGTTTTAGCACAGACCTTTAAATAATTCACATAATTGTACTATCACTTTTCTTACTTGCATATCTATCCATCACTACAGATCTGTTATTATAGGAAATTCTATAATGGAATATCTGCACAATGCTATAATATATCATGGTAGTGAATGTAAATTTACAATGTATACTTTAAAAACCTAAGAGTGTGAAATGGACACAAAATCCAAATTGTTGCTACCTTATATTTACCTGCAAAGTCTTTCTTATGAGTAAGGCAGTAGATTAAAATGTTTGACCTCAACGAAGATGAAGTCACGTCCATGGTACCATCGCAGATCCCTCACATTATTAGTAAATATTGTGGATAAACATTCCACTCTTCCTGCTGACAATCATCAATTTGATTGTAACTTGGTTATATTTTTTAAAGCATGATTTTTTTTTTGCTATTAACAACCATGAATCAATGCTAATAAAATCTATACAGCTCATATCACTAACTCCTGAATGGAAAAAAGAGTTATATCCTTATAAAATTGGAAATCTTAGTACTAGGGATAGACTTCATCTGAAAAAACACCTGAGCATTCCCTAAAGGCATAATATATAGGCTGTTTGCTGTTTTCCTACAGTGCACTTCTTACAACTGCGATCCACTTCAGTCCCAGGGATTAGTTTCAGGATGGGCAGGCTCAGAAAGGAACGATCCCATCCTGCCTTAAGATAACCTATTTGTTACTACAAGAATTGTTCTTTATTGTTGACATATTCCAGTGTTCTCTTTCCCCAAACCAGGTTATTTAGAGGGAAGATATTATGATGTTAGGAGGAGGGGGTGGGGAAGGGAACCACATTTTGAAACTGTTTTTAGATCACTATCTTTGGTATTTCTAAGAAAAAAAAATAATCTTGCTGTAGTTTTAAGAGCTCTTTGAAATAAATACACTTCAGAAGACATCAGGGAAAACGTCACATAGCATTGTTTATTCTTTTTCTCTCTCCCTAGCTAGTTTTTACTTTCTTCCCTCGAAAAAAAGCAATATGTAACAGCTGTATGATTTATGCAATAATTGATGCAAAACTACACTGAATCTCCAGCTCATTGCCATATTGTTTGCCAATTAAAATCAGTAAAAGCAGCATGACTTGGTTTCTCAAACACACAAGCAAGGTCACTTTCAACATGCTGGAATGCCAAGCAAAACCACAGGTTGGTATTTCTATATTGCCTGTTCAAGTCTGAAAGCAGGGAAATGCTGTATATCCCTTTCAGGCACAGGGGCAATGAAATGTTACTGATCTGTTGATTGTGCAGAAGTAACATACATTTTTCCTGACTCTTGTCAGGAATTGGAAGGTCTTTTCAATTTAGAAGACAGGTTGAAATCCACTGCTAATGTAAATCACCTTTAAAATAAGGCTTCCTGGTAAAGGAAGAATTTTGTAGTGGTTCCTAGTGGCACAAGATGCTCCATGTGGCCAGTGCTTCCTTGATTATGGACTTGTGATATCTTCTCTCCATGGCATTAGTAATCAGATTATTTCCCACTACAAGTGTGAACTCTTAAATATTCTTGAAAAGCTCTTTCTTAAGCTCTTATGAAAAATTCACTTTCTCCAGTTAATAAGCACCTGAAAAAAATTAAACACCTTCCAGACTTTAAGACTAATGTATCTGACTTCTGGGAAGATGGCGGTGTGAGCAGGGCGGCAGAAATCTCCTCCCAACACTATATTTATCTACGAAAACACAGAAAATACATCTATTCCTAAAAGAGAGACGAGAATACACAGGAAAGCGCACAGCATGCAGCTACACCCGAGAGTACTCAGCACCCCAAGAGGCGGGTAAGATACAGAGCCGCGACCCGGTGGGACCCGAGCCCTCCCCCACCCCAGCGCACCGGCGGGAGGAGAGGATTCAGAGCCGGGAGGGAGTGGAAGCACACCCCGCGAAGTAGACAGCCCCGGTGATCTGCGCGGGGAGCGCTGACCCACATTGCGCAGTGCAGTGGAGATTAGAGAGACAGAGGGGCAGGATCAGAGCGGGGAACGCGCCAGGATGCTTGCAGCCGGCTCCCGGGAAGAAAAAAAAAAGCGCGCGCTTTCTTCAGCGGTCTTAAAGAGACAGGAGCCCAGCGGAGGAGCCAGATTGCCCAGCACACTCAGCCCAGCAGGCTGGGAGTCCTGGGGAGTTTCAGACGCCTTAGCTGGCTACTGAGGAAGCGTAGCCATACTTACACCTCTCACTGAGATCAACAGCCTCCTATTTGTTCCCACCCCTGCCCGAGCAATAAAGGGCCCTGCGGAGCAGCACAGTCACAGCTGTGGAATAGTGGGGCAATAGCGCCACCTAGAGAATTCCCACAGAATCTACGTCCGGTGGGCTTTCTTTTTTGTTTTGTTTGTTTTGTTTTTGTTTTTTCTTTTCTTTCTTTTTTTCTTTTATCTCTCTTTTTTTTTCTTCTCTTTTTAAAGTCTTAAAGAGCCCAGCTGACATACGTGGCAACTATCAGTGACCAATTCTATAGCCATGAAAAGACAGAGGAATATGGTTCAGACCAAAATCAACCAGACAACCCCAGAGAGGGAGTCTGAAGGGATGGAAATGCACAGTCTTCCCGAAAAAGAATTCAGAATAAAAGTCATAACCATGCTGATGGACCTACAGAGAAATGTGCAAGAGCTGAGGGAGGAAGTGAGGGAACTGAGGAAAGACAATACAGAAATCAGACAAGCGATTGACGGGCTTAACAGCAGAATGGATGAGATGCGAAGAGACTGTTAATGGAATAGAAAACAGAGAACAGGAGTACAGAGCAGCTGAGGCAGAGAGAGATAAAAGGATTTCTAGGAATGAAAGAATATTAAGAGAACTGTGTGACCAATCCAAACGGAACAATATTTGCATTATAGGAGTACCAGAGGAAGAAGAGAGAAAAAGGGATAGAAAGTGTCTTTGAAGAAATAATTGCTGAAAACTTTCCCTCGCTGGAGAAGGAAGTAGTCTCGCAGTCCACCGAAGCTCATAGATCTCCCAAGACAAGGGACCCAAAGAAAACAACACCAAGACACATAATAATTAAGATGGCAAAGATCAAAGATAAAGACAGGGTATTAAAGGCAGCTAGAGGGAGAAAAAAGGTCACCTACAAAGGAAAACCCATCAGACTATCATCAGACTTCTCAACAGAAATCTTACAGGCCAGAAGAGAATGGCATGATATATTTAACGTTATGAAACAGAAGGGTCTCGAACCAAGAATATTGTATCCAGCACGATTATCATTTAAATATGATGGAGGGATTAAACAATTTCCAGATAAACGAAAGTTCAGAGAGTTTGCCTCACATAAACCACCACTACAGGATATCTTAAATGGACTGCTCTAGATGGAAGCACACCTAAGGCTAAAAAGACGTCCCCAGAGAAAAAAAAATCATAGCAAAGAAAGCAGACCACCCAAATACTACCTAAAGGCAAAGAATAAAACACCTAGTATAGAAAGAATGGAGGAGGAGGAATAAGAAGGGATAGTAATAAAGAAACATCAGACTGTGTTTACAATAACTTAACAAGAAAGTTAAGTTAGACTGTTAGATAGTAAAGAAGCAACCCTTGAACCCTTGGTAACCACGAATCTAAAGCCAGCAATGGCAATAAGTACATACCTATCAATAATCACCATAAATGTAAATGGACTGAATGCACCAATCAAAGACACAGAGTAACAGAATGGATAAAAAAGCAAGACCCATCTATATGCTGCCTACAAGAAACTCACCTCAAATCCAAAGATATACACAGACTAAAAGTGAAGGGATGGAAAAAGATATTTCATGCAAACAACAAAGAGAAAAAAGCAGGTGTTGCAGTACTTGTATCAGACAAAATAGACTTCAAAACGAAGAAAGTAGCAAGAGATAAAGAAGGACATTACATAATGATAAAGGGGTCAGTCCAACAAGAAGATATAACCATTATAAATATATATGCACCCAACACAGGAGCGCCAGCATATGTGAGACAAATACTAACAGAATTAAAGGAGGAAATAGACAGCAATGCATTCATCTTAGGAGACTTCAACACACCACTCACTCCAGAGGACAGATCAACCAGACAGAAAATAAGTAAAGACACAGAGGCACTGAACAACACACTAGAACAGATGGACCTAACAGACATCTACAGAACTCTACACCCAAAAGCAACAGGATACACATTCTTCTCAAGTGCACATGGAACATTTTCCAGAATAGACCACATACTAGGCCACAAAAAGAACCTCAGTAATTTCAAAAATATTGAAATCCTATCAACCAACTTCTCAGATCACCAAGGTATAAAACTAGAAATAAATTTTAGAAAGAAATCAAAAAGGCTCACAAATACATGGAGACTTAACAACACTCTCCTAATTAATCAACGGGTTAACGACCAAATCAAAACAGAAATCAAAGAATATATGGAGACTAATGACAACAACAACACAAAGCCACAACCTCTGTGGGACACAACAGGCAGTTCTAAGAGGAAAGTATGTGCAGTCCAGGCTATTTAAAGAAGGAAGAACATTCCCAAATGAATAGTCCTAAGAACACATTACTGAAGTGGAAAAAGAAAGAACAAATGAGCCCCCAAAGTCACCAGAAGGAGGGACATAATAAAAGATTAGGAAAATAAATAAGATTGAGAAGAAATAAAACAATAGAAAAAAATCAATAAAACCAAGAGCTGGTTCTTTGAAAAATAAACAAAATAGATAAACCCCTAGCCAGACTCATTAAGAGGAAAAGAGAATCTACACACATAAACACAATCAGAAATGAGAAAGGAAAAATCACGACAGACCCCACAGAAATACAAAGAATCATAAGAATATTATGAGAATCTATATGCTAACAAGCTGGAAAACATAGAAGAAATGGACAACTTCTTAGAAAAATACAACCTTCCAAGACTGACCAAGCAAGAAACAGAAAAACTGAACAGACCAATCACCAGCGACAAAATCGAATTGGTAATCAAAAAACTACCCAAGAACAAAACCCCTGGGCCTGATGGATTCACCTCTGAATTCTACCAGACATATAGAGAAGAAATAACACCGATTCTCCATAAAGTTTTCCAAGAAATAGAAGAGGAGGGAATACTTCCAAACTCATTCTATGAAGCCAGCATCACTCTAATACCAAAACCTGGAAAAGACCTCACCAAAAAAGAAAATTACAGACCAATAT
>JAVSCE010009323.1:0-255781 GCA_032199065.1 Smutsia gigantea
AATGTGCTGAGGTAGGTGTTTGCTTTGCCAGCCTCCTGTGCGGCTAGGAGTGGCCATGTGACAAGTCCTGGTCCAAGAGATGTGACTGGAAGTTTGCTAGGAGTGTGGGGGGAAGCTTTCCATTTCTTTATGGAAGGAGGCACCTGCAGGTGGCGCTGTCTGTCTTTCTCCCACCCTTTCCCCTCATCTGTGGTGGGGCTGAACACTGATTCACAACCACAGGGGACATTGGCTCTAAAGTCTTAGAGCAGCTGAGCCTGTGGCAGGACAGGCTACCTCTGAACTCATGTCATGTCCCTTATTCATTTAGGCCTCTGAAGTCAGGATTTCTGTTCTTTGCAACCAAAAGCATGTCTACTGAAATAACTTAAAAAGTTACCGCAAAATGTTACGTCATGTTGAAAGTGGAGTGTGTGTATGTGTGCATAAGTATGATATGGGGCATGTCTTTTTCCATACATCCTGCCTATTAGATTTTTTTTTGTTAGATATAAGGACCAACTATCATGTAATCATTTATCTTTGTCTTTTCTTTTTTTAACTTCTCCTTTTCTTCCAAAAGCTCACTTGCCATTTTCAAACAGAGTAAGGGACCTTGAAGAAAGCACAAAGTCGACTTCTTGCTTTTGAAATCCTCAATCTTTGTTTGCATTCCTTGACCCATTAGCTACCTGGGACCAGACTAAACATCTTCCTAGCTGATATTTGACACAGGAATCAAAACAGAGTTTGAATCAGCTTTAAGTAAATTTGAAGTGGCAAGTTTTTGGCTGAAAAACAATTATTCAGAAATGTTGATATTTCTCAAGGAAGAAAAATATTCTATCTCTCTTATAGAGAATTTGGAGAGAACAATGAAATTAAAGTGGGGGCACATTTGTGTATGGGATGGAAACATTCAATGGTGATGATATCTAGTGCATTTCCACTTCAGTTAACCCTTTCATGGCAGAAGAAAAAAAGATAGATATATATATATAGATATATATAGATATATATATACCCTTAGTGGTGTATCGTGTAATTTCTTTGAAGCATGATGCTTTATGTTATAAATCCCTGTGAAATGTTCATTGTTTCCCATCTTATAACCATGTTGGTTTATATAACATAATGCAGTCCCCATGATGGTCATTGAGCCGAAGTAATGATTCAGAGAAGATGTCCATGTTTGTTGTATTGGGTCGTGTATTACCTGGCACCCATTTGAGAAGCCTGGGAACCATTCTGAGGCAAGAAAGCACATACCCAGGGATGCCTGTGGTTGCTTTCAGCTTGCAAAGCCTTTTCCAGATGACAGAGCTCATTTGCATGTATTATCCCGCTTTGATCTTTATAGAAACCTGTTACCATCACTCGCCCGTATGGAGTGTTGATTTTTGTGGATTCCGTTGGTAAGAAAACTGAGTCTAATTTCAGGTCAGGGCTTGGATCCTGGACCATCACCTTACGTCCTTAAGTCCTTCTACAACTGTAACAGGCGGCTTCTCGTTCGTTAATAAGCATCAATGACAGAATGCTCTCAGAGGTCCCCCCATAATGACTCTCCAGGTTAATAGTTCCAAATCACAGTTGGCATGAGTTGAGCAGTTACTTTGCACCAGGAGCCAAACCAAGTGCCCCTTCTCGCATACATTGTTGTGTTTGATATGCGCAATAAACGTGAGGTGTAGATTCGCTGGTATCCCATTTTAAAACATCTGGAAACGGAGGCTCAAAGCATTTCGGTAACTTACCAAAAATCATGCTGCTAAGCAGTGGCCGTACTGGGACTTGAACTGTGGTTTTCCTGCAGCCAGACTGTTAGCCATTCACTCTGCAGCTCCCTAGCAGCCAGAGTACACCAGGCCTCCACCCCTCACTCTCACAGTCCCCATGGTCTGTGACCTGCTTTATCCTGTTGGTGATTACAGAGCTACTTGGAATCACTAGTAACTTAATTAGAATGATGCGCAGTTGTCTGTCCAATGAATTTAGTTCATCACTTCTTTACCTGTAAATAAATTATGAGGAAAGTGGAGAATTATGGGGGGATGGAGGAGGGGGGTGGTGGGGGTGGGTGGGGCTCCTTGAAAAAGCCAGGGGGGAAAATACCCAGAGTGATATAATCATCTCTTTGCTGCTTCTGGTCCACAGACTTGCTAGCTTATATATATATAGGGTTATAGAAGATGAAAAGGAAACACTTCAGGTTTTAAGAGCGATGTAAGCAATTTTGCACTTACTCCCCAGGAATGGTGTGAAAATGTTTGTAGTAAATTAAAGTATAATAAAAGCATTGACAACACGGCAACTTTTATATAAAGTTCTTAATTTTTCACAGGCTTAATTATCAATCTCTTAGGGGGAAGAGGTGAGGTCTCTGGGTTCCTGGGAACACAGCACTGCATGTATGAGCGTGGAGGTCTGGTCCCCTGCTGAGACGTGTGTGCACCGTGTGTGCAGACACTGCAAGGTGCATGTGGGTCTCCTGGGGAAAGGGCAGTGAAGCCTAGTGGATAAAGACATCAGGCTAGGAGGTTCAGTTGTGCTTCTAAGTATTGGACAAGGTGTGTGACTCCTTGAATGGCACTATTATGTCATAGGTTTTGTATTAGTCTCTACAGTTTGACTATCTAAGTTTAAAATCCCAGCTCCCCCTTTACCTGGGGAAATTTGGTGAGCTCCTTCCTCTGTACGATGGAACTTGAAACTTCTGAGGGCATTTGTGTCACATGGAAGGTGTGTGAGAAATCCCAGGTCCTGCAGGCAGCACCCCCACCCCCCAGCCTGGGACCATCTTCTGCCAGACTTCTAATCAGCCAAACAATCAATATACTTACAGATGAATCCCCTGTTTCCCAGGTTTTATGACTTGCATCTTAAAGCATTCTTGCACTCAGGAGTCACTAAAACAGAGTGATATAGCAGTTCAGTGAATTCTAGATTCACAGACTCATGGAATATTTATGCTGAACAGAATCTTAGGTCTTTCCAGTGTATTTTCTTCATTACTTCTTCTTCAACACCTATAAATGCATTTTAAGGAAAGTGGAAAGTGGAGGGGGGATTTTTGAAAAATCCAGGGGGAAATATCCAGATTATTCACTTTGATTATCAATTTTCTGGGCAAAGCTGGACAGATTCCAATTTGATATGTTCTTTGAGTTTATCTTTGGTAGATTCAGGAACTTCCCATGTACCAGTTGAGCAATTATCTTTTATTTGGCACAGATTCTAGTTCTATTTCTTATCTTTGCACTTCTGTATAGTTTCAAACACATAATCCTTTTCTATTTTAATCAATTTTTTTCCTTCTTGCCTCTTTTCTGGACTGTATGCTACTTATGAGTAGGGAACATCTCTTATTATGTTTTTGTATGTCTGGCACATAGTAACACTCACCTAAAAATGAGGGAATGAATCAAAGAATGAACTAGTGTGTATTCCTGAAACATTAATTCCATGATTTATAGATGCTACACACACGTATACACAGGCACACATGCACACACACACACACACACACACACACACATGCATGCATACACACACAGGTCCAAGGTTTTAAAAACAAGTATAGGATACATTCGATGAAAAAGATTAAGTTGATTTCTTTTTGCATGACTTCTCAGTACCTTTAATGCCATGAATGTGAATCATAAATCTGTAAGAGGCACAGAATGAAGTAGTTTCCAAACTCACTGGACCAAAGAAATCTTTTGTTAAAGAATATCTTACTGAAGCTTACTTTAAAGGGTATACTTAGCTCTAATATTTAAGCTTTCTTTTTGGAAATTTTGCAACAGTTTTCCGACATTTTATTCTGAAAAATTCTAAGTTTATGGAAAAGTGCAAGACTTTTTCTACATATGTCTACTAGAATCACCAATTTTCAACAATTTACCACATTGGCTCATTCTGTTTCTCCTTCCCCCATTCTTTTCCAGTTCTTGATGGGCATTATTAGTGATAATAAGGAGGGTCCTCTTGTGAATGCCACTGGGAAGGACTTCTCTGCTTGCTTTTAAGAAAATAACTGAACACCCTGTGGGGCAGATGCTGTATATTCTGTGTGTCTTTGTTGATGTCCCATCCTAGCAGAACCCTAGGTTCACATGCAGAGGGATCCAAAAGGCATCTAATCCAACCCTTGTTAACCTCCCCCGCTCCATACACACTCTAAACCCATATTTATGCCTCTGAGTGCCATTTATTATTTTTTTTCCAGGGTTGGTGAGTCAACTCTAAGTGGTATGAAATTTGCAAAGGAAGCCTTGTGGAGAGTCTGACCTCTTCCTGGGCACTACCCAAGTGGTCTATTAGCTGCGTCCTTTTATCGAAGTCCTGCATGGGTGCAGTAAAGCCTAATAATAGGAGGTCAATAAAAGAATAGCATTCTGATAAAGACTAAAGTATTTTGCCAACTCTTGACTACCCATGATAACAAGTGCAAGAACCTTGGCCCCGGTTACCCACAGATTCACTGAATCATGGAATATTCATGCTGGAAAAAAGCTTCAGATCATCTGGTTCAGCCTCCACAATTTTCAGATGAGGAAACAGAGAGCAAGGGAGAGTGAAAATTTTGCATAAAGTCGCCAAGCTACCATGGTTTGTGATTTGAAGTCATTTCCCAAGTCCCTGAGCTGATCTTAGAGCAGTAACAAAAAGTTTCAAGACACACATGTGCTCTTTTACACATATGCACTCATGGACACAGATCTATGTACAACCACATTCCTAGGTAGTTTCTATTTCATCCAGATATTACTCATGATTGGAGGCTATATGGCCTCTGGTTTGCAATGTAGAAATGTGAACTTGGTAATAGAAACTCATCCAAGTGCATGGCATACTTTACTCAATGGCTTAACTTCACCTGCAGCTAGAGCCAGTACACATCAGAAGGGTGCAGGGTTGACTATCTAGGCAGTGAAATGACAGGAGGAATATAGAAGTTCATCTCTATGGAGAGGGTAGCTCACTGCAGTCACATTTTATTCTCATTTAGGTCAGAACTGAAATGTTTATGATGGCCAGATAGAGACCCCTGAAAGAAACTTGAGTTTACTGAGTGCCATCTATTCACTCTACATTATCTTATTTAATCCTTATAATGGCATATTACTGGTAAAAAGAAATTAGATATGGAGAGACTATTACCTACATCACAGCCAATAAATGGTACAACCGAGAATCAACCATGGGTCCAGAAATCCTTCCTTTTTTTTGTTCTGGCCTCTGAGTTGTTAGAGCAGTGAGAACATAGTATCAGGGAAGAAAACAAATTTCAAACAAAAACACCCTGAAGAGTTCATGTTGTCTTAACAGTAAATCTTTCCATAAATTTTGGGAAATAACTTGCATTTGCATGCTTGTTTATTTGGTGAGAGGACTCTCTCTTCTCACCAAACCCCCATAGACCAGTGCCGTCCAGTAGAATTTTCTGGGATGACAGACACGTTCTGGAATCTTGCTGTCTCGTATGGTAGCTATGAGCCTTGTGTCACTGTTGAGCGAGTGTAATATATACACCAGATTTTCAAAGACTTCCTACAATAAAAGAGAGTAAAAATAGCTCATTGGCTCTTCTTAAAAAAATTGATTGCATGTTGATATGATGATACATTTGGCTGAGTCTAACATATTGTTCAATTTAGTTTTACATATTTTTTTTCTTTACTTTTTGAGTATGACTACTAGATAATTTAGAATTTCATATGTTGCTTATATGATATTTCTATGAAGCACCATAGATCTAGACAGTTCATCTATGAATATGCCTATGTATTTACAATTATGTTTGTCTGTGTATCTATGCATATATATATATTTATCAGCTGCTGAATTTCATTTTATTTTAAAAAAACAGCAACATGTAGTATATAATAATTTACAATTTGTTCTTATTACTTAACAGTGTAATTAGGACTTTTCCTCCCCATACTGGTACATATAAATCAACATCATTTTCTTTAATTACCATATAGCGATGCTTAAACTGATTTATGAGTTGCTCATCCATTTATGCATGGGTGTATAAAAAGTATAAGAAGAGACTACAACCGCTTCAGAGGTGGGCAGAAGGCAGTCCTGCAGGCTGATCTGAGAGTAAAGGGACAGACTGACAGGACCTACCCAAGGGAGAGGTGTTGATGGAAACCAAGAGAGAGTTTCTAAGAACTGCCAATGGGAAGAGAGAGGAGAGCTCAGATAAGAGACCTTCTGGAAACTAGCCTCTAGATTTGGTAATTAACGTGGTGACTGGTCAAGTGGGCGAGGAACAGGAACACATCTGAATTAACATGGGTTAAGGATTCAGTGGGAGGTGAAAACACAGAGGCTGTGACTGTTGACTTGCATCTCTTTCTAGGATCCAATGGCATTTTTATGGAATCTTCTGTTGTTGAGGATCCTTCAGAAAAAGAAGCTTAAGTCAGAAAGTGTAATAAAAAAAGGATTAAACTGACTATATAAATGTTTGCAATTTTTAGATATTTTTTAATGAATTATAAATAAAACTAACATAAAGGGGCAAACTGGGAACATATCTGCACCTCTATGGAATGCAGTTGTTTAATTCTCCATTGTTAGGGCTTCAACTTCAGGAACGCAGAGACCACATGCTTTTGGCTCAAAATGTATCCCTAACAACTGACAACGTGCCTGGCACACAGTAGGTATTCAACAAACATTTGTGGAATAAAGGAATGGGACTGGAATTCTCAATTTTGGATTCCCTGACCTGGCCTTGCATTTTAAAAACATTCTGATAGTAATTATATAGAAAGGCAACACTGTCCCATAAACTTGCACGGATGTACCAAGAAAAACATCATTCTACAGCTGTGGATATGACCCTGGACAAGTTATTTAAGTCTACTGATCATGTGTGTGTGTGTGTGTGTGTGTGTGCATGTGTGTCCATCTCCAGATAATTCCAGGAAAAATCCTGGAAAAGAATATACATCGAAGAGCTTTGAAAATGAAAAACCATGATATACTTGCTTGGAATGATTTTTGATCAAACAAGGCTCTCATTTTCCATGGTATACAGTACAGACGAGAAAAGCAGTCTCAGTTTGTTGTGAATGAGGATCACAGAGGGGCTTCTTGATTGCAGATTCCAAGGCTCTGTGCCCGGAAGGTCTAATTCGTTAGACCACGGGTAGGTTTTGGCTGTCCGTATTTCTTCAGTTCAGTTTAGCAAACATTTACTAAGGTACAAACACCTGCATGTACAGGACCACACAGGATGCCAGGGATCCATCAATGAGGAAAGGTCATCAGCACCTTCGGAAGCTTACAGTCTTGTAGGGGCATTAGCGCAAAAATTAGCACAAATACATAGACATCTGTAATCACAAAACCCCCAGGTGATTGTCACGATCTGCCCATATCTCAAATACTAATGTGCATATGAGAATCACTGGGTATTTTGTTCCAAGTTCAGTTTCTTAGGGTCCACCCACGTTTTTTTCTGATTCAATCAATAGGATGGGGATCCCAGAATCTGTGTTGTCAACAGAACTCCCAGCTGATTTCAAATGCTGGCACTCCTTGGCACCTCTTGGCAGAGCATGTGATTTCTCTCTGAAACGCATCAGCCCCTGTCTTTGCTCTTCAGACTTTGACTCATTCCTTAGATGGAATGGGTGTGGCTGCCTCTTTTCCACTCCATGCAGAGCCGAGTGGACCCAGGCTGCTTGGGAGGCAGGCTCTTACCTGGGGTATTCATGCCTTCAAAAATCCCCTTGGGGTTCGTCAGTAGCCATGGCACTTCTCTGTGGCATTAAAAGCAGAGAAAGGGGCACTTGAGAAGACTATATAGGACAGTTAAGGATAAAAGCTGCATGGTATGGACCATACCCTGCTAGAGCCACAGAGGGCTTCAGAACGCAGCTAATGATTATGCAGACAAGGTGGCCAGGTCAGTCCAACAAGGTCTCCTGAGCTATGCAAGCTCACACAGGCAACCAGCCCTGAGGCCAGTTTTTCTGACTTTTGGATCTAGAATTCATTGTGTAACATGTTATGACAGACGGCCATTGACCAGGAAGCCTGTTTCCTTGCCTTTCAAATAGAAAACAAAAATTCCTGGTATTTCATCAAAGACTCATGGCCCATGGTAGCTAATGAGAAATTACAATGGTTCTCTCTCTAAATCGCAGAATCCTGGTTCCCCAATTTCTTTGTCACTTTAAACGTGAAGCCAGGAGCCTGACACTAGGAATGTTTCTTATCTGAGTTTCTGGTAGATTTTAATGTTGCTTTGTAGCCTGCCTCTGTGGTCATTCCTGGATTTCCTGTTCGACCACTGTGTGCGCCCTGCGTCTTCCCGTAGACCCCATTGATGGGATGAACTGTACCATCATCTTGCCTTCTTTGTCTCGCTTGCCGAATAAAATCCTTTGAGGCTGAGTGGTATTGGGGGCTGGAAGATGGCTGGTGGCACTGGTGAGGGAGCTCTGGAATTACTGCCCCCCATGGTACATCCTTCCTGAGAGTCATGTTTTTGTTCAACCAGTCTTCTCTAGAATCCAGATGTCCAACCTTAACAAAAATAACAAATGTGTACTATTAACAAACAGTGACTAGGGCAAGCCTTCATTTAGCTCTTCTCCATAATGCTCATTTCCTCATGTTTGTTGGAAATTCCTCAAGACTTTGCTAAATGTGTTGCAGACGAAGGGTTGAACCAGGGTGTGGGGGTAAGGGGTAGGAGAAGCAATCCCAGTGCATTGGAGAAACAGAATCTGGGACTGGAAACTCTGGTAAAGGTCTTTTTCTCCTCCTAATTTTATTCTACCCAGTGAGACACAAGGGGCGCTGGAACATATGGAAAGACTGGAATTTAATTCTTAAAATTCTGCTCAGCCAGGCCACTTCTTCACTCTGATTTGCACTACTTAGCATTTGTGTGCATTAGGTAATATATTTAATGTTTCTCTCTCCAATCCAATTTGCGTGTGTTTGGCAGCAGCCCAGTTCCATGGGCACGGAGGGGGCAGGGAGACCATAAATCTGCCAGGGTGGAATCTGGGAGCGATATTGTTGTTTGATGGTACACTTGCACAAATGCTCCAAAATGCTTGTGAAGCAATACCACCTCTTCCCCGAAAGTCTCTCAGGGACAAAATTAATGTATCTCATATTGTATTGATTGTAGCCAATAAGTACCTAAATGATTTGATGTACGGCAGAGAGATTATTCAGGGAAGAGGGGAAGAGACAGCTTTAGAAGTATGTGGTTTAATTACTGGCTGAATTTCACCAATCCTCCTTACCCCCCTTAGGAATTTAACAAATAGGTCTAAGTGCACTTTAGCTGTGGTTGACATCTGTTGAAATGATATCTGCCCATGATGAGGGGAGTCTGGGAATTGGACTGAGGGAATTGGCGGGATCAGAGAGCCACAGGAAGCTCCTTTCCAATCTGCAAAATTAGGAGGAAAATACCGCATTAGCACTTGAAGGTTAAGCTAGGGAGAGCAGAGCTTTATGTAACAGAATTCTGCCCTCCAGTTTAATGAAGCCATCTCCATCTTAAATACGAGTTATCTTAAATAAGAGTTAGATGTATGTGTCTATATTCTAATGGTCTTAAAAGCCCACGTGCTGCCCAAACCTGAAACTGAACTTAAAAACTGGGTGGTGGATGGGCAAATGCATTCTGCATCTGTTTGTGAAAACCTCTCCCAGTTCTCTCTTTTTAATGGCATGTTATCACTTGTTAGGAAATACCATATCTTTTAGGTAAACAACAGATGACTTTTTCTTGCTTTCTTTTTCAATGAAAAAAAAAAAAGAGAGAGAGAAGCCAAAACCGAGCTAAAATTCAATGTTGACGCCAGCCCAGGGAAGACGGATGTTGTGAATCTGCTAGTGTTCTGATTACATCAATAATTCAAAGAAAGTGCCGTCCACTTAATCTCTTTTATGCCTCTCACCAGAAAGGATCCTCGTTTTTTTTCTAAAGTCCTAAAGCCATCATTTTCCCAGGCTCTTTCTGAAATATGTATTTTGTTAGGCTTGAAACATTTATATATGTTACTGACCAAATTACATGTAAGCCATTTGCTTTCAGACTGATAAAAATTCACATTAGATAGTAGACACAAGGCAAAAAGTTATCAAAACAGAATTCCAAATTCCACTTGGGTATCTCTTTATCAGTACTTGTCCCTGGCTGGGCATTCTGTTCTTCATTTGTGTGGTTGTGTATATTGGCTATTCTTTAAATACATAAATATGCATATGTGTACATATGCATGTGTGTGTATATATATGTATATATATCATATATATGGTATCAGATGATTGTGACTAAAACTCCCCTTTCTTAAGTAGAGAATTAAAAATTAAGAATAACCATAGACTGCCATCTGACACTTGTGATTTAGGCTAATATCTCAATTCATGGTTAGGGCATTTCTCCTACAATATAGGTTTTCACAACAGAAATTGAATATAATGCAATCAATTAATTTGAGGATATTGTTTATATTACCTGAGTCTGTGTTGATTAAATGACTGTGATCTAAAAGTAGCTGTGTGTGTGTGTGTGTGTGTGTGTGTGTGTGTGTGTGTGTGTGTGTGTGTGTGTTAGAGGTAGTGGTTCTATTCTTATATATGGCAGACTTTGGGAGGGGTTTTGTATTTTATTATTATGATGTATGACAGTCCTGGTAAAGCTATTCTAAAATTCCCAAGCTAATAATCCTGTAGGTGGAGACAGAAGAAGGTTGAAAGTCAAAACTAGACATGTTCACATTTTAGATTGTTTCAGATTGTATATGTCAACACATAACTGTCTGCTTCTCTCCTTCCCCCTACGTGTGAACCATCAGATTATTAGAACACATATACAGGAAAAATAACTTAGTTCCTGTGGGTCTGAAACTTTCTAGCCCCATCCGTGTTTTCCCTTTGGAACTATATTTATAGCATAAAAATCTAAAGCTCTAGTCTTACCTTGATAATTGGTCCCCATGTTGATGGCCCTGGGGCATGTTGCAAGACCATCAATGATCCAAGTATGTTCAATTAGTTATAATGTCAAGGGCATTTTCTTGTATCCTAATTCTCTCAAAATTGTTCAAGCAGAATACATGGCTTGTGATGAACCATAGCTCTTGAATTTCCTGTGCCTTCAGAATATAAAAAGTTTGCTCTGGCTACTGCTTTTAAATGCTAATAAACACAATGCTAAACAGTAGCTCCAGTTCAGAACAACATTGGTACACTGGAATTTTTCCAGTTTCATATTGAGACAACTCTCTTTATGTATGTGTCTGTGTATAGCTAGCTAGCTAGATAAAATCTGTATCTATGGATTATATAACATAGATAATATAATCTATATTATAATTATCAATTTAATAATCTATATTGTATAATCTATAGATATACAATAATCTAGCTAGCTAGCTATACACATATTTGTTCTTTAACAAATGCTTATGTAGGGCTTTCTCCAGGCACTATTTGTAATTGCTTTATAAAATGTTTAATCACCTACAAACTTACGATGTACATACTAAATCCCCATTTTATTGATGGACCAGTGAGGCATAACGAGGTGAATTAAATTATCCCAGGTCACAGAGCTAGTTAGTGGCAGGGCTGGGATTCAATCCCAGGCACCCTATAGCCCAGACTTAATAAAAATAATGGTTTACGATTATTGAGCACTTTCTACATGTCAGATAGAGGGTTTTCATTTTTTTTCCCATTCATTCTTCACAACAAACCTTGTTAGTTGGTTAGTATTTTTTTTATAATTTATTTTGGTATCATTAATCTACAATTACATGTGCAATATTATGATTATTAAACTACCCCCTTCATCAGGTCCCCCCGACCAACCCCATTACAGTCACTGTCCATCAGCGTAGTGAGATGCTATAGAGTCACTACGTGTCTTCTCTGAGTTGTAGAGCCCTCCCCATGCCCCCCAACATTACATCTGCTAATCGTAATGCCCCCTTTTTCCCTTGTCCCTCCCTTCCCAACCATCCTCCTCAGTTCCTTCCCCTTTGGTAACTATTAGTCCATTCTTGGGTTCTGTGAGTTTGCTGCTGTTTTGTTCCTTCAGTTTTTTTCTTTGTTCTTATACTCCACAGATGAGTGAAATCATTTGATACTTGTCTTTTTCTGCTTAGCTTATTTCACTGAGCATGATACCCTCTAGCTCCATCCATGTTGTTGCAAATGGTAGGATTTGTTTTCTTCTTATGGCTGAATAATATTCCATTGTGTATATGTACATCTTCTTTATCCAATCATCTACTGATGGACACTTAGGTTGCTTCCATTTCTTGGCTATTGTAAATAGTGCTGTGATAAAGATAGGGGTGCATCTGTCTTTTTGAAACTGGGCTCCTGCATTCTTAGGGTAAATTCCTAGCAGTGGGATTCCTGGGTCAAATGGTATTTCAATTTTGAGTTTTTTGAGGAAACTCCATACTGCTTTCCACAATGGTTGAACTAATCTGCATTCCCACCAGCAGTGTAGGAGGGTTCCCTTTTCTCCACATCCTCGCCAACATTTGTTGTTGTTTGTGTTTTGGATGTTGGCCATCCTCACTGGTGTGAGATGATATCTCATTGTGGTTTTAATTTGCATTTCTCTGATGATTAGCAATGTGGAGCATCTTTTCATGTGCCTGTTGGCCATCTGAATTTCTTCTTTGGAGAAGTGTCTGTTCATGTCCTCTGCCCATTTCTTAATTGGATTATTTGCTTTTTGTTTGTTGAGGTGCATGAGTTCTTTATATATTTTGGATGTCAACCCCCTATCGGATACATCATTTATGAATATATTCTCCCATACTGTAGGATGTCTTTTTGTTCTGCTGATGGTGTCCTTTGCTGTACAGAAGCTTTTCAGCTTGATATAGTTCCACTTGTTCATTTTTGCTTTTGTTTCCCTTCCCTGGGGAGATATGTTCATGAAGAAGTCATTCATGTTTATGTCCAAGAGATTTTTGCCTATGTTTTTTTCTAAGAGTTTTATGGTTTCATGACTTACATTCAGGTCTTTGATCCATTTTGAGTTTACTTTTGTGTATGGGGTTAGACAGTAGTCCAGTTTCATTCTCTTACATGTAGCTGTCCAGTTTATCCAACACCAGCTGCTGAAGAGGCTGTCATCTCCCCATTGTATATCCAAGGCTTCTTTATCAAATATTAATTGACTGTATATGTTTGGGTTAATGTTTGGATTTTTTATTCTGTTCCACTGGTCTGTGGGTCTGTTTTTGTGCCAATACCAAATTGGCTTGATTACTGTGGCTTTGTAGTAGAGCTTGAAGTCAGGGAGCGTATTTCCCCCTGTTTTATTCCTCCTTCTCAGGATTGCTTTGACTATTTGGGGTCTTTTGTGGTTCCATATGAATTTTAGAATTATTTGTTCCAGTTCATTGAAGAAAGCTGTTGGTATTTTGATAGGGATTGCATTGAATGTGTAGATTGCTTTAGGTAGGATAGCCATTTTGACAATATTTATTCTTCCTAGCCAAGAGCATGGGATGCATTTCCATTTGTTAGTGTCCTCTTTAATTTCTCTTAGGAGTGTCTTGTAGTTTTCAGAGTACAGGTCTTTCACTTCCTTCGTTAGGTTTATTCCTAGGTATTTTATTCTTTTTGATGCAATTGTGAATGGAATTGTTTTTCTGATTTCTCTTTCTGTTAGTTCATCATTAGTGTATAGGAAAGCAACAGATTTCTGTGTGTTAATTTTGTATCCTGCAATTTTGCTGAATTCAGATATTAGTTCTAGTAGTTTTGGAGTGGAGTCTTTAGGATATTTTATGTACAATATCATGTCATCTGCAAATAGTGACAATTTGACTTCCTCTTTACCAATCTGGATGCCTTGTATGTCTTTGTTTTGTCTGATTGCCGTGGCTAGGACCTCCAGTACTATGTTGAATAACAGTGGAGAGAGTGGGCATCCCTGTCTTGTTCCCGATCTTAGATGAAAAGCTTTCAGCGTCTCGCCGTTAAGTATGATGTTAGCTGTGGGTTTGTCATATATAGCCTTTATGATGTTGAGGTACTTGCCGTCTATACCCATTTTGTTGAGAGTTTTAATCAGGAATGGATGCTGAATTTTGTCAAATGCTTTTTCAGCATCTATGGAGATGATCATGTGGTTTTTGTTCTTCTTTTTGTTGATGTGGTGGATGATGTTGATGGATTTTCGAATGTTGTACCATCCTTGCATCCCTGGGATGAATCCCACTTGATCATGGTGTATAATCCTCTTGATGTATTTTTGAATTCGGTTTGCTAATATTTTGTTGAGTATTTTTGCATCTACGTTCATCAGGGATATTGATCTGTAATTTTCTTTTTTGGTGAGGTCTTTGCCCGGTTTTGGTATTACAGTGATGCTGGCTTCATAGAATGAGCTTGGAAGTATTCCCTCCTGTTCTATTTTTTGGAAAACTTTAAGGAGAATGGGTGTTATTTCTTCTCTATATGTCTGGTAGAATTCAGAGGTGAATCCATCTGGCCTGGGGGTTTTGTTCTTGGGTAGTTTTTTGGTTACTGATTCAATTTCGTTGCTGGTGATTGGTCTGTTTAGTTTTTCTGTTTCTTGCTTGGTCAGTCTTGGGAGGTTGTATTTTTCTAAGAAGTTGTCCATTTCTTCTAGGTTTTCCAGCTTGTTAGCATATGGATTCTCATGATATTCTCTTAAAATTCTTTGTATTTCTGTGGGATCCATCGTTATTTTTCCTTTCTCATTTCTGATTGTGTTTATGTGTGTAGATTCTCTTTTTCTATTAATAAGTCTGGCTAGGGGTTTATCTATTTTGTTTATTTTTTCAAAGAACCAACTCTCGGTTTCATTGATTTTTTTCTATTGTTTTATTCTTCTCAATTTTATTTATTTCTTCTCTGATCTTTATTATGTCCCTCCTTCTGGTGACTTTAGGCCTCATTTGTTCTTCTTTTTCCACTTTCAGTAATTGTGTCTTTAGACTATTCATTTGGAATTGTTCTTCCTTCTTTAAGTAGGCCTGGATTGCAATATACTTTCCTCTTAGAACTGCCTTTGCTGTGTCCCACAGAGGTTGTGGTTTTGCGTTGTTGTTGTCATTAGTCTCCATATATTCTTTGATTTCTGTTTTGATTTGGTTTTTGACCCATTGATTATTTAGGAGAATGTTGTTAAGTCTCCATGTATTTGTGAGCCTTTTTGTTTTCTTTCCAAAATTTATTTCTAGTTTTATACCTTTGTGATCTGAGAAGTTGGTTGGTAGAATTTCAGTATTTTTGAATTCACTGAGGTTCTTTTTGTGGCCTAGTATGTAGTCTATTCTGGAAAATGTTCCATGTGCACTTGAGAAGAATGTGTATCCTGTTGCTTTTGGGTGTAGAGTTCTGTAGATGTCTGTTAGGTCCATCTGTTCTAGTGTGTTGTTCAGTGCCTCTGTGTCTTTACTTATTTTCTGTCTGGTTGATCTGTCCTTTGGAGTGAGTGGTGTGTTGAAGTCTCCTAAAAAGAATGCATTGCTTTCTATTTCCTCCTTTAATTCTGTTAGTATTTGTTTCACATATGCCAGTGCTCCTGTGTTGGGTGCATATATATTTATAATGGTTATATCCTCTTGTTGGACTGACCACTTTATCATTATGTAATGTCCTTCTTTATCTCTTGCTACCTTCTTCGTTTTGAAGTCTAGTTTGTCTGATAGAAGTACTGCAACACCTGCTTTTTTCTCCTTGTTGTTTGCATGAAATATCTTTTTCCATCCCTTTACTTTTAGTCTGGGGATGTCTTTGCGTTTAAGGTGAGTTTCTTGTAGGCAGCATATAGATGGGTCTTGCTTTTTTATCCATTCAGTAACTCTGTGTCTTTTGATTGGTGCATTCAGTCCATTTACATTTAGGGTGATTATCGGTAGATATGTACTTATTGCCATTGCTGGCTTTAGATTTGTGGTTACCAAAGGTTCAAGTGTAGCTTCTCTACTATCTAACAGTCTAACTTAACTTTCTTGTTAAGTTATTGTAAACACAGTCTGATGATTCTTTATTTTTCTCCCTTCTTATTCTTCCTCCTCCATTCTTTATATACTAGGTGGTTTATTCTTTGCCTTTAGTTAGTATTTGGATGGTCTGCTTTCTTTGCTATGATTTTATTTTCTCTGGTGACCTCTTTTTAGCCTTAGGAGTGCTTCCATCTAGAGCAGTCCCTTTAAGATATCCTGAAGAGGTGGTTTATGGGAGGCAAATTCCCTCAGCTTTCGCTTGTCTGGAAATTGTTTAATCCCTCCCTCCAATTTAAATGATAATCATGCTGGATACAGTATTCTTGGTTCGAGGCCCTTCTGTTTCATTACATTAAATATATCATGCCATTCTCTTCTGGCCTGTAAGGTTTCTGTTGAGAAGTCTGATGAATTTTTCTTTGTAGGTGATATTTTTTCTCTCTTTAGTTGCCTTTAATACTCTGTCCTTATCTTTGATCTTTGCTATTTTAATTATTATGTGTCTTGGTGTTGTCTTCGTTGGGTCCCTTGTGTTGGGAGATCTGTAGGCTTCCATTGTTTGAGAGACTATTTCCTTCCCCAGCTTGGGGAAGTTTTCAGCAATTATTTCTTCAAAGACACTTTCTATCCCTTTTTCTCTCTCTTCTTCCTCTGGTACTGCTATAATGTGGATATTGTTCCGTTTGGATTGGTCACACAGTTCTCTTAAAATTCTTTCATTCCTAGAGATCTTTTTATCTCTCTCTGCCTCAGCTTCTCTGTATTCCTGTTCTCTGATTTCTATTCCATTAACAGTTTCTTGCATCTCATCCAGTCTGCTGCTAAGCCCGTCGATTGCTTGTCTCATCTCTGCATTGTCTTTCCTTACTTCCCTCACTTCCTCCCTTAGCTCTTACATATTTCTCTGTAGATCCATCAGTATGGTTATGACTTTTATTCTGAATTCTTTTTCAGGAAGATTGTGCATGTCCATCCCATCAGGCTCCCTCTCTGGGGTTGTCTGGGTAAGCTTTGTTTGTATCATATTTCTCTGTTTTTTCATGGCGACAGAAGTGGTCTGAAAAAGAAAAGAAGAAGCGGAAAAAAGAGAAAAGAAGAAACAAAAACAAAAACGCCCACCAGGTGTAGTTTCTGTGAGGATGCTGTGGGTGGCGCTATTGCGCCACTATTCCGCAGCCGCGGCCACTCCGCCAAGCCCTTTGTGACTCTGGCCGGGGAGAGAACGAATGGGAGGCTGCTGATTTCTGTGGGAAGTCTTGGTGCGACTGCTTTTCCCAGCCTCAGTCCAAGGGGTCCGAAATTCCCCAGGACTCCCAGCCTGCTTGGCTGAGTGTGCTGGGACGATCCTGCTCCTCCGTTGGGCCCCTGACTTTTTTAAGACCCCTAAAAAAGTGCGCGCTTTTCTTTTGTCCCGGGGAGCCGGCTGAGTGGACCTGCCATCTTGGATCCTGCACCTCTGTCTCTCCAATCTCCGATACACTGCGTGAAGTGTGTCAGTGCTCCCGGTGCAGATCACCAAAGCTGGTTATTTGGCGGGCCTGTTCTTCCACTCCCTCCCCGCTCTAAATCCTCTCCTCCCACCCGGGCGCTGGGGTGGGGGAGTGCTCGGGTCCGGCGGGTCGCAGCTCCGTATCTTACCTGCTACGCAAGGTGCTGAGTCCTCTCAGGTGTAGCTTCAGGCTGGGTGTCGTCCTGTATCTTCTGGTCTCTCTTTTAGGAATAGTTGTATTTGTTGTAGTTTCATAAATATATGTGGTTTTGGGAGGAGATTTCCACCGCCCTGCTCATGCCGCCATGTTCCCAGAACCGAGTTGGTTACTATTACCAGCCCTATTTTGCAGAATGGGACTCAAAAGCTGAAAGACAAACACATCTTTGATCATACAACTAGAAGGTGATAGAACTGGTCCTTACATGCAGGCCATTAGATTAGAAAGTTTTCAATATATTATAATGAAATATACATTATATATGTATGTATACATATATTCTTTTACATATACATGGGTTTATAAGAAGTAAAACAGATGCATATAAAAAGTGAAAAGGCAGGAAACACCTTTTTGTGGTGTTTTGCTTTCAAACTTACACCTCTGTAAAGAGGTGCCTTTTCTTACTATTAGCTTACACAGAATTATCTGAGCATTTCCGCAAATAATTTGAAGGTATTTGAGGAGACAGAAAGTCCTTTTGAACACCAGAGAGATTTGTCCCAACTTCTTTTCTAATGGAAAAAGTGATCTGCAGCCAATACATGTTTATATTTCTTAAAAGAAACTTAATTATGAATATCAAGAGGCATCAGCAACAACAATGACTGGAAGGTACCCTTGGAGACCATAGTTGCAAATATGTTGAACTTCTATGGGTGAAATGGCTGCTTGATCAGAATGCATTTATATCCAAGAGCATTGCACCAGCAATAAACTTTAAGTTAAAGCTAACAATTTTAATTTGTATCTTTTAATTTTTGAATTCTGAATTGCTTTCCAATTTCCCACAGAGTTTAATGTGTATGCAAATTGCACAGCCAAGAATTTCAAGATACAAAAGATAGACTGCATTTTGCAAACATACCGTAATTATTGCTTAATTTTTAAAGGGTCTTTCTCTTCGTCAGGGTATTGTTCAATTTCCTGAATCTGAACAGAAGACAACTTTTGGTTAATGATTAGTATAAATCTTGTGATGGAACTTAATTGAATGTTAACTTTGTTGTTCTCACAACTGCAAACTACTCAATTCCCTATTCTCTGAGGTAGGGTTTCTTGCTCTCTTAGCACAAATAACTCGTCTTCTCATAATAGCAGGAAAGAGTTATCAGAACATCCTTTTAATTGTCTGAAGGTTGCACACTGTCATGCAAGCTGTTATCAAGAAACAACTCTTGTAACTATTTTAATATCTTGTTTCTTATTAGTTCCAATTAGACTTATCAATGATAACTCCTAACTAAATAAAGGAAAAAAATATGTCACTGAAGAAGATAGATGCCGTTCTGTTGTTAACATTCAAGGTAGAAAATGCTTAGATTTAGGGAAAAAAATATATTTCGTATTAAGTGGCAGCAGCTAAGCCAATAGATTTGGTGGATTAGTAATGATTTAACTATTAAGCATTTATCTTTAATTAATTGTTGATTACTTACTGGGTTCTAGGAGCTGTCCTAGGTTATGAGGATTCAGTGTTGAACAATGCTTCTAGTTACTGCCAGTGTGATCAGATGTTTAAACAAGAAACCAAGAAATAAATAGGATGCCTGAGGTGGTAGTAACTGAACAGAAGGGATGAGGAAAGTATAGAGAAATACAGAATGATTTGGGGTTGGGGGGCAGTTGTGCTCTAGGTAGGTGACATGGGAGAGGAAATGTCTGAGCTCATGGAAAAGGACTGACCCAGGAAGAGCATGAGGTGGAAAGTTCCAGAAAGGGGGGACAATTGCAAGGGCCCAGGTGGGAATAAGCTGGGTGTGTGGAAGAGCCAAAAGAGATTTATTTAGGTTATGTCTCTATGATAGAATAATGATATTTCTTTCCAGAATCCCAAAATGCCCATCTTCTTTCACATGACAGTTTTGTATCATTTGCCCTCAGACTATTCCAATAATAAAGGACATTTGACAGATGGATGCGGGTGATTCATACAGAAGACTTAATGCATCAGGCTCTCTTGGGAAAGGAGGAAGGGCATTTTAGTCATGGCCTCAGTTCTGGAATTCCTCTTGAGTTTTCTACAAGATCCCCACAAATACTGAAGCTCTGTCTCTCACTTCAGATTGATCAGCAGACCAAAGAGATTTGGTGATGCCCAAATATACTCTTTTTTTTTTTAATGGTGGTTTTACATTCTTTTGATTATGAAAAATTTCAAAAATAAACAAAGAAAGGGAGAAGAGTATCATGTGCTACAAACCCATCGTCCTTCAAAACCCAAACTCATCACCAAGCTTGCTTCTTTTGTGTTTTAATCTTCCTCTCTGTGTCCCATGGCTATTTTGAAGCAAGTCCCAAACATTACAGTATCATTAATTATTTCAATATGAGGATTCAAAAGATGGGGACTTTTTAGAAAAATGTATATTATCGTTAACACAATTATACATGAAAATATTCTTAATAAGAAAAAGAATCTATCAGTATAATTACATATTCACACCTATCATTTTAAAGATTTCTGTATGTATATTGAAAAGATGAGGACTTTGAAGGAAAAAACCTATTATCAATAATTAGGCCCTAAACTTAGCATTGATTCCTTAATACAGTCAAATATTCTATAGGTGTTCACGTTTACCTGGCTGTCTTCTATCCTATACTGTTTATATTTGATGAGGAATTAAAGTGCAGTTGATAAATATCAAATTAAAATTGTCTCTGAAACATCTTTTATTTTATCGGTGCCCCTCTAATTTGTTGTCGTTTTTAACTTGCAATCTTCCTGTTGAGGACAGTAGATCATTGTTAATGAAGGTCTCCTATAGTCTGACTTTGTTCATTGCACCCTTATCCTCCCTATTTTCGGTAAACTGGTGTTTGGATTCAGAAGTTTGATGAGATTTTGTTTGTTTTATTTTTTAGCAAGAACACATCATAATTGTTACTGTGTTCTTCCATCAGGATGTACGTGTGTGGCCAGCAGTCTTTTTTGGAATCCTTAGAAGTCACAACAAATATTGTCACCTGTCCTTCTTCATTTATTAAGCAGAATAAATAATTCCACAGGGTGAGATCTCTTCTTACTGTTATAGTTACTTCTTCTCTTTTCTTTTTCCTGCTTTGTATGAGGTAAAGTTCATATAAGACATAGAAGATACACACATCTTTGTGTTTTTCCACTTTTCAGATGACTTAGTTTGCTTGAGTCTTCTAGAAGTGAACACTGATATATATATTTTTTAATTCTATTCTGAGCCCTGTTCTTGGCCCCTGTGAGCTTCTTCCCCTGACTCCTCCTTATCTGAGCGGAGAGCTTCCTCGCCTTCTAAGATGACAGAGCATTCCTAGATCAACTTGCACATTTCTTGTGTGGGTAAAATTGTAATATTTCCAGAATATCTCGCCTGTCTTTAGTACATCTGCATATCAACAGGCACTCCAGGGTGGAGAGAAGGATGGCTTTCATGCATTTACATCATTCCTCAGGGGTGGAGAGAAGTTCATCTCCATATCAATGGGTAATCACCTGGGCAACTCAGGACTTACCTGTACCTAAGAGGTGAGGGGAGGGCTAGTTTTGCTTCTGCTGCAGCAGGAAAGAGAGATGGGCCGGACTGCAGGTTGTAAGCAATGAACAGATTTTAAACTTTATTTCTCCCTTTGACTGATTTCGGTTTTTAGAGGTATTTTGCCCCAGCATTTCCTCTGATCGGATTACACTTGCCCCACACCTGGACGCAGTCATATTTTATGGATGCTTTTCAGAGCTAATAGGTAAGCTCAGTTTGGGAGAGTGAGTGAACATCCTTATTATATTTTTATCTCTATCCAGCACCCATTCACCTTCCTCTTCTTGGAGGGCCCCTCTTTTCTGAGAAGAACAGTTCTGTTCGGTTCTTATGCAAAGGACTGAGGATGTGGGCGAGGCCTGGACATGGAGAGAGGCAGGGCAGTCCATTCAGTGGGCTTACGATCCAGCTGGGCCACTTAGAGTATACTCTGGGACCTGGCTACTCAGCTTTCTAAAGAAATCATCCTTTCCTCTTGGAGTTGTTAGGCTTATTAGAGGTGAGTCTGGGGTTATGGTGACCATTCTGCCCTCAATATACAGTGCTATCAAAAAAGGAAAAAATCTTAATGGCATCATAGAGGTGCTGGATATAGCTGTGGCTGAAGTCCATACACCTACTTTGGAACAATGCAGCCCCATGAGTCAAGGCATTTATTTCCTTGCGTGCTTACCTATGGATGTGTCCTGCCTAATAATGAGGGTTTTCTCTATTCCCAATAAAAGAAAACATTTTTAAAAGATATTTTTAAATATTTAAAAATAGCACTAAGTGGCTTAAAATATGTTTCTTAAATATTCCTCTGCATGAAGGGGCTGCACTTAGTGCAATAATAAAGGCAAATGAGCCAGACAGGACTTTCAACCTCCTAATACAGTCAATAGGTGAAGACATGGTCATGATACCATGAAACAGAAACAGGGTATTTAGGAAGTACCGGGAGCTGAGTAGGGAAGATGAGGCTAGAACTTGAAGTGTTTTGAATGCAAAGTGAAAGGATTCTGATTTTATTCTGTAAGCTACAAGTAGATCCTGGAGGGTTTTTTGTTTGTTTGTTTGTTTTTCCTGCATTTGTTTTTCAAAGAAAGCTTGTGCTTTGCAAACATTAATCTTGCAGGAGCATTGCATAAAATGAGTTTAAAAACAAATGGAGGATGCTACTCAAACCATTTAGGACAAAGGTCTGAACCCGTTTTGAATCTCCTAAGGGATGCATATTCACACATACACCCATTTTTTTTTGGCATAAAAAAACAGGGATTAAAGGACTGCTTAAGTAAAACTAAGTAGTTTTGTTAATCTTCTGCTTACATGTAGCATCAGTGCAGCACACAGAGGCCTAACTGATACTCTAATGAGTGAATACATGGAGTACAAGTAAGTTAGTGGGTATTAGAAAAAAATATGATATATACCCCAAACCTCCTAATTTTATGGCTAGAGTTGCTTGGGGTGAGAGAGACTAAGTGAGGGGCGACCCTTTGTCCTGATCCTACTCTTCTACTCAGATTCTGCAAAGACTCACTAATGGTTTTCAGAGGATTGGTTATTTAGTGAATTGCTTTTGTGGGTCAATGAAATGGTCTTTGGAAGAAGTGATTATCAATACATTCGTCTGCTTCCCTTTAAAAATATATGCCATTTCCCCAGTATAGAAATCTTTTTTTGTCTTATATTCCGTAGTGCATCTTTTTAATCTTATACATAATATTTGTGTATGTATAAATTAAAATTTAAAAATTATGTATACACATATATATATAGTGTATACATATTTATGTGTAGGTGTCTACCCATATATAAACTAAAGTGACCCAATTCAGATAGCCACGATTATATTATGTACTAAACATAAACATCAGGGGAGAAGTGGAAACACCCCGAGATCAAATCAGATCCCAGTAGATGGCATTCACTGCCCTGGTGCGACCACTTCAGTCTGGATAGGACCCAGCCTTGTACGGTCAGCAACCCGATGTGTTCGTGCTCCCGGAGAGAGACCATCTCTTTGTGATGGACACATTCTCAACACACTTCTAAGGTTTACTAACACAGTGAGTCTCTGTTTCATGACGAATTAAGAGTTTTCCTGGGAGGCTCTGATGCTTGCATTGCCTGAGCCTACATAGGGAATTTACACAAGAAGCCACATCCCCATCGGAAGAATGAGTGATGAGCTGGCATACAAGCGAGGGACAGAGGCTGTGAGACACAAAACCTTGGACCAAATTAAACCAGCCCAATCCCTCTGTCTCTGTAAGTACAAAGGCCGGCTGTTGGAACCTGCTGGAACAGGATTGGTTGAATCTTTGAACAATATTTCTTTTCCTTTGTTGTGTGTAAAAAAGATGTTGTTAATAGCTGAGTGCTACTAGCCTTCCCCTTGCTTTTAGAGAGTATTTAATGATTCCTTGTTTACATTCCAGTGCCCTACTTGCATTCTAATGAGAGAGTCCCCTTGCTTGCTAGACTATGTGGGCCTATATCATAGAGGGATGGAGAGAGAAGGAAGGAAAAAAGAGATCAAAGTCACAAAGCCTCAGTGTAGAAAGATAGTTGGTGGGCATGGGAGAGGGAACCCAGGAGCATCAAGTCTCTGAGAGGAGTGGAGAGAAGTTAGAGTTTTGATGAATTATATGTGGGATACCACTTGGTAACTGACAATAAAGGCTTCCGGTTTTCTGTGAGTTATCCTGTAATACTATAGTAATTAAAAAATCTATCAGCTTTATTGAGTGTTTATTGTAAGCACTCTGATAAGTACTGTATATTCACTGTCTTGAGAAATAGAAGAGCAATCCTTGGTGTACCCTAGTCCCCCAAGAACCCTCCTGACATGAACCCAAATCCTATAGGAAGTCATCACTGACCTCATCTATTGAGATACCCCACTGTTCCTCCTGATGGATGTTCTCCCTCTTTGCAACAGACAGTAAACCCAACCCTGGTCACCTTTGGCTGGAGAGCATAAACAATCTCATTTTGTCTAAATAGTTGACATCTGTAAAGAAGGGATTACATAATCTGGTTGAGTCTCTTGCCCAAGGAAACAAAATGAAGTGGTAAAACCACACTGCAGAGACTCTGTCCATCATTTCAAACAGTTTCCCCACATGAATCTTTTCCTTTCTGTGTTTTCATAGTTTGTTTTCTATTGCTGCCATAGAAAGCTACCACAAAGTTAGCGGCTTAAAATAACATAAACTCCGATCTCATAGTTCTCTAGGTCAGAAGGAAACCTATTGGGACCACCAGTTTCTATGCTGTGGGTTTTGTGCAAGGCCAAAGTTAAGGTGTCAACCAGATGGAGGCTCTGGAAGAATCCACTTCCAAGCTTATTCGGGAGATTCAGTTCCTTGCAGCTATAAAACTAAGGTCTCCGTTTCCTTGCTGGCTGTCAGCCAGGGGCTCCCTTTAGCTCCTAGAGGCCTCTCCCACCCTTGCATGTGGGTCCTTCCGTCTCAGCACAATCGACGGTTGGGCTGCTCACTTCCTTTTCTGCTCTATTTCTCTGACACCAGCTGGAGAGCGTCCTCTGCATTTAAGAGCTCATGCAATTAAGATTGCACCCTCCCCCCAAGTACTGAATGACCTCCCCAGTTTTAAGGCCACACCCTTAATTACATCTGCAAAGTTTTATTTGTCATTTAATATAGCATATTTATAGGGAATTAGAATATGGACATGGGGGGGGGGGCGTTATTCTGCCTGTCACATACAGCTAATCCCCACCGATCCTCTAACCATCTTTTCATGGATTTAGCAATTATTCCAATATTTTAGTACATTTCTATTCTTTCTCATTTGGAAGCTCTTCCCTTGAATGTGACTATGCATGATTTTGTCTGTCACCCTCATGGCAATTCAAAGTAAACTCCCAAGGTCATCTCATTTCCCTGTACACAGGTACTTAGGAATTGTGAGGAGTGAGGCTGCTGCATGTCCTTATAACAGCTCTTGTGCATTTGTGAAGCTCACCAAGAGGAGGCTCAGAAATAGGCAGTACAAGCATGGGAAGCAGGGGGAAACCTCCATGTGAGCTCAGTGTTGCTCCTAATACAATTAATAGGTGCCCAGAGAAGCCAGCAAATCTTAGGAATGATAGCAAAGGAACCGGTTATAACCCTGGGCCTCTGTGTCCCTCACTCAAATTAGTATCAGACACATTCAGCTAATAGTAAACTTGTCACCCAGTTTTCAGCCACCCCTCCAGCTCTCGTACTCGCTAGTCTCATGTAGAAGCTTTTCTTGAAAACAATCTATCCACCACATAATAGGAGGAGCTGGTACTGGAGACGATTTGTTTGCAGACTCTGTTTTTTCATCCTCTTGGCCTCGAGGATGCTAATATTTTTGGTGAGTTGGCTTTCGTGGGTCTTAGATGTATATCATAAAGTTTCAGAAAATAAAATTCAGCTAACAGAGACGTCATTCAAGAGATGGCCAGCTGTGCGAATGAAGTGTTATTCCATCTATCTTTCTTTCTGTTTTTAATCCATACATGTATAATTCGAGAACGCTGCATTGGGCAGCCTGATGGGATCAGTAGCATCTTAAAATGAGAAAATCTCTTGCCACAGTGACAAATCCACAGGCCTCACGAGAAACCCTGCAGATCACTGACACACAGCCATAAGAATATATTGACTGCGGCCCAAGCTCATGAGAAGATTGATCAATCCAGCAGACTTGCATTAATTGTGAAATAGAAGGGACGATGCGATCAATGATAGGAATGAAAGTGCTGTGCTAACGGTGCCACATCCAGCTAATCCAATAATGGAGAAGCTGATGTATAGCATATTGGAATTCCACCGTCTGGGCACTTGTCACCATAAAAAATATCCCGCAATTATGGGGAAAAATCGAGCAGGCAGCAGTTGAGCCAACCTAATCAGCCTGGTGCCACAGCAGTCCTCCTGATTAAACACTAAATTAAGTGGCACTCAGCTCTGTAACCTGCCTGCATTATGAAAAATAATCCTAGAGCTAATGTGAAAAGTTTGTATTTTAATCAAAGCAAACTATGAATATTAAACTATTCCTGGGCTATTTTGGTGTCGTTTAGCTGTGAACATGTTTAACAATTTATAAATGGATCTTTTGCCATTGGCTACCAGGAAAAAGGGCCCCACGCTATATGGGGAGGTGAGGTTTCCTGTGCTAAAAATCAATTAGGCCTGATACAAGCTCAGAGAACTCTTAAGGGGGAAAGAAAAGAATGCATTCAAGAGGCCCTGGGAGAATTCAGATTTAGTTAACTTCTCTAACGGTTTGCCTGAGGGCATCAACTCGATTCTTTGCTGAAAAGCACGTGGTCATTCCTAGAGGGTTGGGGCTTAATAAACTGTGGTTACTCCCAAGGACCCCTCGCACGCATGCGTCATTATTAAGTCCTGCAGCACAAATCCACTGACACCCTGGGACTAAATGGCAGATTCTCCAGGATGGAGAGAAAACTGCTTTTATGGGCATTTGGAGAATGTGAAGGAAAGAACTTGGGTTACTAGCATCAAAGCCCACATTCTGCTTAGACTTGCTAGACTTCCTTACCCTGAGCCCCATACTGATGAGATTGTTACATGCATTTGCAGAAGGGAGCCCGCTGAATGTGTTAGTAGGGCCCATAACACCCGCACAGTCTTGTCTAGAAGCCGGGTGGTCTCAGAGGGAAATGGAAGTTGAATCCGGATGGAGACACCCTATTTGGAATCTCCTTTCTGGATTGGAAGACACTGTGCTAATAAAATATTATGACTTTATTAATTAATACTTTATTAATAAAGTATTATGACTCCCACCAAAGTGAGTCAGAGCAGGGCAGTGGGCAGAACTAGAAATCAACTTCCTTCAGCTCTTCTTTTCTCTTACATTCCACTGTGTGTATATTTGTTTTTTATAGGAAGTCCATGGTTTTGGCTTACCTCTTAATTGAAACTGAATTCATTTTTCTGGGTGGGAAAGAGTTGGTGGACGAAGGGACACTTCTGGGCTGTGTCTGGAAAGTTGAAAAGTCAAAACCTGTGCAATAATCCAGATTTATTTTATCCTATTAATTAATGTTCATGTAGCTCCCATTCCTTGCCAGGCCTAGTTTTAAGGGATTTTACAATGTTAACACATTTAATATTTCTAATGATTCTGTGGGGTTGAGAGACGCTATCATTCTACTTTGCAGAGGAAGAAACTGAACCCAAGGAGCTTAAACAACAAGATCTCCTAAGTTGTAAGTGGCAGATGGGGAATCAAAACCAAGCAGGCTCTTCCCTGCTGTGTCCTGTCGCCATAGGTTGGTCCCTCTGAGGAGTTGTTTGGTGGCTGATGTCCATGATGGGAAAAGGGAAGGATCAGGGTGCTCTGGGACGGTGGCAGCTCACACTGTGCTGTGTGTCCTTTCAACCCCTCTTCTGCCACCATCTCCTTCTCCCACACTCCTTTCCTTTTCTAGCCTCGTTGTTTTTCTAAGTAGATAGTGAACTGATCTGATCCACGTGGTGTGGGTCAGCCATTCCAGGTGAGGCCAGATCATTCAGATCTCCAGAAAAAAAAAAAAAAAGAAAAGGTGGGTTCTGAGCTAGCTATATAGTGTCACCAATTAGAAACAGCTCCAGAAACCAGCCAGCCAAAGACGTAGATGTCTCTCAGAATGATACCCCAACAGCTATGCGTTATTAACCATGACTGAATGCTGAGAGCTCTAGGAAGTACTTGTATTCCCCTTTCTTACTCTTTCACACAAGACAAAAGAAAAAAGAAAAAGTCCCAATTTTAAGGATAGAGGATCTGGGGCTGAGAGACTAAGTGCCTAGTAGATGAGGTCACATAACTGTTAGTGGCAGACCTGGGACCAGAACAGGTCTATTCAACCGCCTCCTCTTTCAGCTGCAAAACACGACTCATCTCCATCCACCCAGTGATGTCTGGGACCCTGTGGGCAAGTCTGGGGTCAGTAGCTTTCAGTCCCTCTGGGCATGAAAAACACTTCTACCTCACTTCCCAAACTGTTAACAGCTGCCTGCAGCAACCATCCGAACAAGGACTGTGGAACACCATGCCTCTGGCCTCCTTCCTTTCTGACACCGTGATTCTTAAATACTCAAGCAATGCACAGGGGCTTGTGTTACAGCAGAAAAAGAATTCAGCAGGCCATTCTTCATCTGGGACACTTCATTTTAAACTGTCTCATCCCACATTGCCAAAGTGTCCCTCTCCCTGTTGTAGCAACCAACGAAATGTCTCCACACATTGCCGCATGTCCTCAGGGTGGGAAAAGTCTCCTGCAGGGTTGGGGGAGACTGGCTTTTGTTTATTGCACATGTACTGGGAACAAAATACTGGGTGAAGTTCTTTACATACCTCCCCTCATTTCATCCTCTCAGCAACACTGTGTGAGTGGGAACTGTTGTTATACTGATTTTCAGATGCAAAAGAACGTAACCAATGAGTGTTAGAGCTGGAATTTCAAGCGATGCTGCTGAACATGCCGCATTACACAGGGAAGCCTTCACAACAAAGAGCTGTCTTGCTCAAAACGTCAACAGTGCTCAAGGTTGGGAGCCTTGATGTAGTCTATCATCTTAACATCACTAAGGATGGTGCATTCCTTGAAATCAGAGGCGGGAGGGTGATCTTAACAAATCCTGTATTTTCTATTCCCCACATAAAGTTCTCTCTAAAAAAAGGAAAGGGAGGTTTCAGGGGAACTGCAGAAGCAATTAGGTAAGTTTTCACTCAATAGAGTAAAAACAAATACATAATGTAATTGAAGGGGCAGATTTGTTAGGATAAGGACTTCTGTGTGCAGAATAAATTAAAAAGAACTGTCCAAAGTTCTGAAACGTTAGTTAACAAACCAAATCTGTTCAGAATAATGTGGAGATTAAAGTCTAGGCTGAACAACTGGCTTTGCAAAAATGCATCAGAAGGCTTTGGGAAATAGATCCTGGCTTCTATCCCCAGTCTTTCAAGGTGAGGAAAATTGTATCTGGGGCAGGGGAGAATAAATAATAAACTAAGACTTATTTATGCAAGCTACAAGTTCATGAAATCAAGAATTGTGTTCATCTTTTTTTTTTTTTGAATGCCACGTGTTTTATTTATTTATTTATATTTTTGGTGGTGGGAGAGGTAGACTTTTTTTTTTTTTTTGCAAAACACGTAACATGAGGTCTACCCTCTTAACAAATTATTAAGTGCACAATGCATTCCTGTTGACTACAGGTGCAATGCTATAGAGCTGATCACTGTAGCTTATTCATCTTGCTTAACTGAAACTCTATTCCCATTGATTGATAACTCCCCGTTTCCTCTTCCCCTGGGCCCCTGGTAACCTGCATTCTGCCCTCTATGAATTTGACTATTATAGATACCTCCTATAAGTGAAATCATGCAGAATTTGTCTTTTTGTGACTGGCTTATTTCACTTAGCATAATGTTATCAAGGTCCATACACGCTGTCCCATATTGCAGAATTTCCTTCTTTCCTGAGGCTGAACAGTGTCCCTTTATATGTGAAAATGTTGTGTTTCATCACTTTTGGTATCTTCATTGGCTAGCACAACTTGGGGGCTGGGCTAGAGTAGATAGATAATGCTCTCTTTCTCCTCTCCCCTTACCCACCCCCAGTAGGTCTGAACTTGTCATGGTAACAGTAATTACTGCATCATGCCAGTTATTGAAAGGTTTTCCCATGTATTTTCTAATATAATCTCCATGATAAGATGACAGTGTGAAGATATATGTCCTTGCAGAAAAGGTCACTGAGGCTGTGACTGGCTATCTGGTCTGGGACTGGAAACCTCCATACATTCCTGATATTGTTCTAGTCTGTAGAGTGGATCTAGAGCATCAGATCCGCTCTACAGAGGTGGCAAAAACACAGAGATCTGAGCCCTCTTCTAGACCTATGGGATCAGAATCTCCTGGCACATAGGGCCCCAAGCAGGTGGTTTTGGTAAATAACTTTTAGACAAACTGGGAAGAGGGACAGACATTTGCTCCTTCCCATATCAAACACAATCCTATTTTTCAGCATGGCTTTGAATAGGGACTGTTTACATTGTTCTGAGTTTCTGACTAATTTAAGAGGATAATTTAATACCCATTTGTGATTTAGCTCCCCTTGTTAAAAAGGCTATTTTAAGTAAACAGGGAAGAATGATCATATTTGAAATTTTCTTTGGATGACTGGGACTCTAATATTTCCATTCCACTCCATCTCACCCCCCAGCAACTCATTTTAATGCCATTTTCTTGTTTAGGGAGGGAAACATATTATTCTTAGTAAGTAACTACTACGGAATATCAAATTTGCTTGGCTTTAATTGTATCTATAGAAGTAGCAGCATGTTTCAGAGAAACACAAAAATCTGCATGAAGGGGAAAGACCCAGTTAATCCATCATTCCCATCAGTTGGTATGATAGACAACAGCAGGGCTTATTCCCATATGGCTACTTTGTGTCCCTCCTGCTACAAAGAAGACCACACTTCTAGTCCCCCATGGCAGTTAATGCAGCCATGAGATCATTTTGGACAATGGGTTTTGGGCAGCAGTAATATGTGTCACTTCTGAGACAACGCCTGGAAAAGCACTGCCTTCCTCTGCCACAGTGTATCTGGAGCCCAGTGCTAGGGTGCTGGTGTCTCCATCAGCTTGAGTCATAGAGTGGTCACATGGAACAGAACCTGCCTCTCCCCAGGATGCCTTTTAGGCATTAGCATATACGAGAAATGACCACCTGTTGTTTTAAGTCACTAAGGATTTGGAGTTAGTGTAGTTCCACGGTAAACTAGTCTATGTACTTGATGTTTAGCAAATGGCTTTAAGGTATTTTTTGAAATGATGCACTTGAGTTCTGCAGACTGGATTTAAGTCTAGGCTCACATTTCACATCAGTTTTCAGACATAACGTAAGTCATCTAACTGCTCTGATAACAGAGCTGAAATTTATTAAGCACGTCTGTGTGCCAAGCCCTGCACAAGGCTTTGTGGACATCACCTCATCTGTTCATTCCATACACTCTTTCATTTGGGTAGATGCTTACCACTTGTTGGAATCAGAAGTGGGCATGACACAGGAGGCACAGCTAGAAAGTGGAAACGCTGGACTTGACCCAGGTCTGACTGATGGGGAGGACTGTACTTCACTCACTCCTGAAGTGGAGTTGATTAGAATATCTACCTTACTGGGCAGTTTTAGGATTCTATGAGCAGCCTATGTGACAGAAGGTCTGGATGCCTAGTAGTAAGGTTATTTGTAATATGGGTTCTGCCACCACTTGTTAGAGAGAACTTAAGAGTGTTTCCTCTCAGGCTGTCACTGGAGCCTCATTTGCCGACCTTGAAATCCCTGACTTCTTTTCTTTCTGTTTTTTCAAGTGGTAAATGCTTCATCATTATTTTTGTCTTCTGTTAGAGTTGACCCTCTCTCTATCATGACATTTGGCTTCCTTCTTCAGTCTCTCTCTCTCTCTCTCTCTTTCTCTCTCTCTCTCTTTTACGGTGCCATGTTGCTGTGAGCAGAACTCATTTTTCAAAAGACAGATGGCGGCAACCGTGTTCTCTCTAAATAAAAAAGCAAAACAGCTGTTAAGGTGCAAACAGAGTTGCGGCCAGCAAATCGTATCTGCTTCAAGAGTTGGCAAAGTTTCCCTTCAGGGAAAAGGAGCTATCTAAACAAAATGTGCAGTCTTGGCTGGGCTCTGCCAAGGCCCAAGTATAGAATGATGGCAAATAATGAAATTTATAGTGTGCTGATAGATCCAGCACCTTTCTGTCCTGGCGGGTGCATATTTAAATGCAGTGCTAACGGAGCTGAAATTTATTGCTCTCCGATAACGATAAAATGCCATCAAAGAATGAGATAAATCTTGGCCCCAAATCTTAGAATGCAGTGCACACACCACACACACACACACACACACACACGCTTGTGAAATATAGTCAGATACTGCTAAGTCAGGAGTTTGAGTTTGGAAGAAGCTAGACCACAGAAAGTAAAGGAAGTGTTTTATAGGCTCTTGCAAATTGTTGTTTTCATGAGGCCAGGGTCAAGGTACATTGTGGCCTCGGGTTGAAATGAATGTTGGCTTTGTCTCATGGCTGATATATACTTGACCTTGGCAAGGAAAGCTTTTTCCTTTTCTGGATGTTCAATAAGCTTTCTCTTCACCTTTTTGCAGCCCAGTGACAGGCTGACTTCCAAACAAATGCTGAGGAATCATAACCCTCTGAGAGAGGAACAATGTCTTCTCCTTTTTTAATACAATGCATTTCCTTTATTTATCTATCCATTCATTTGTTTATTTATTGAGAATGGAGTCTCAGCGGCTTTGTAAGAAGACAGTGAGACGCGAACACATTTGCCAAAATGCCATGTTTGCAAATGGCCCGTGATGTGTAAACTAGGCGTGCGCCCCCTCCTCTTCAGGCACCATCAGTATTCAGAGAGCGGAATTTTGCAAAGTCCCCATCAGGAGGTTGTCATCCACATGTGAAAGCAGGCCCTGCTGCCTTCTCCAGCAGATGGGCACAGGCCCCGCCCGCCTTGAACGTTCAAGCACCCAGGATTCAAGTAGCCCCCTTGGCGATATGCCTGAGCCTCTTGCTGAATGTCCACGTGTCACATGTTGGTGGAACATTTCAAATCAGCAGCCACCTCAGGAAGGGGGGGGTCTTTCCCTTCCGGCCCTCATCCCAGATGCTTCCACTACTCTTTATTCAGGGGCTCTCACATCCCAGGCACCATCTTCTGTGAGAAGCCCCAGCTCCAGGGACTGCTTTGGGTGACCCCACTCCCCACTTTAGAAGTTAGATTTTTCTTTCTCTGTGCTTCCTTCAGTGTATTTGTGTGTGTATTTTAGGTGTGTTAGTGTGTGTTGTCTTAACTGATCCTGTTTTGGAGGTATGTACAATGTCTATAAATAAAAAGCCCCCTTAGTGTTCAGAGCTAGAAAGAGTGTTGCTGGTTTCCTAGGATTTTATAAATGTGTCTATGTGTATGTCAGGTGGGGTGGAGGATGTGTGGATGGGTCTGGAAACTAAGAGGTAAATGATACCTGTTGAGCTTGGAAATCACACCTATTCTCTTAGTGGACTATTCCAGGAATTTCTCAGTACATGTGGTGTTATTTTATCTAAAATGCAAATATAAATATTTACATAAAATATAAATATTCCCGGAATTTCTCAGTACACATGGTGTTACTTTATATAAACTGATGTGATAAACCCTCTCCTCTTTCCTTTCCATTTTCTATACTTAAGAAAGCTACGAAATAACATAATTTGGTGCATTTACCTCATTTAGGTTTTGTTACATTGTTTCTTGAGGAAAAAACAGGTCAATTTGGGAAACGATACTTGGGATGAAAAGGGACTGGAGATTTCATCCAAAATGAATTCTTTGGAACTTCTCTAGTCTTGGATTTTTTCCCATAGTCAGGTATCTTCTGGCATATTGGATTTTCCTTCTGGGGCTTGAGCACCTAGAATCACAAAACAGAACAGAACAAAATGCTTACCATTCTTTCCCAATTAGTATGTCAATTTTTGTTCCTGTAATAGGGTCCTGTGGGTTATTCCATAGTTTATCCTCTGAATGGCTGATTGTTTTGATCAAATGGTACAGCCTCCATAAAAATGATAAATATGGTAATAGCTGTTTTTTAATGTTGAACATTTCAGGCATGTGCTCAGTGTATGTATATTTGTAGAACAATGACTCTTGAACAAAACAGGTTTGGGCTGCATGGGCCCACTTATAAATGGATATTTTTCAATAAATATTTTGTAAATGTGTTTGGAGATGTGCAAAAATTTGAAAAAGCATTTTATTTTCTCTAGCTTACTTTATTATATAAAAACAGTGAAATACATGTTAATTGACTATTATCAGGAAGGCTTCTGGTCAGCAGCAGGCAAGTAGTTAAATTTTGGGGGAGTCAAAAGTTATATGCAGATTTTTGACTGCATGTGGGGGTTGGTTTGTCTACTCCCCTCATTTTTCAAGGGTCAGCTGTATAATACATACATATATATATATATATATATAATATAAAATTGCCATTTTAAATTGTGCACACACTTAAACCATCATTACCCTTATCTTAAAAAATATATGAAAAAAAGGTTCAAAAGAGGTTAATGTCAGTTTTAAGTAGTCTGCTGGCTAGAAAATGGCAAAGGTGGGATTTGAACTCATCTCTTTCTAATGCTAATTAATGCCCATGCTAAGGAGCATGTGGGGCTGCCTCCCTCCCTGCTTTACCACCAGAGTAGCATTGTGCTTTGGTCTTAAGAGAGCTCTCTGGGGCTGGGGCCTTGCATGGGTTTCTGTGGTTGGAAGGAAAAAGAAGATTCATGAATGGAAGGATGGAAGGAGGCAGCCCGTGGTCCAGGGCTCTCCCCCTGCTGCTCTGGCAAGGGAGGGAAGGTGGGGAAGGGCCTCATGCGGCCCTCCCAGGGGTGCCCGGGAGGCCCCACATGATTCCTCCCCTGCCTGGGGGCATCTCCAAGAGGTGACAGAACTCCAAGCTGGCAGGGTCCCTTAGGGCACCAGAGGGGACCCTCCCGGAAGGCTTGACCAGGCTGGTGGCAGAGTAAAGTGCTCTATAGAAAACAGGGGTGCTTTCCAAGGGGTCTGGAGACCTTCCAAGTTCCTGTGGCCACATCTGAGTCTGATTCTTTCACTTTTCAAGGCCCATCTTCTTCAGTTTATTTGCACAGGCTGCATTAAGCAGCCACTATGGTATTTACCAAGCCTCCTGTAAATAACAGAACTAACACTCATCAAATAATAGAATAATAGAATCTTGGATTTATTGAACACTATACACAGCTATGTTTGAGTACTGTATATATAGAGGTAGATATTCTCTCTCTCTAAATATATATATATTTAAGAAACATAATGAAGGAGGTAAAATGAGAACATTTGTTTATTTATTTATGTATATATATATATATCTCCTAACTCTTGAATGAAAATGTTATCCCCATTCTAAAGATAAGCAAACAGAAGTCAGAGAGATGAAATAATTTTCCCAAGGTCATATTCTTAGGAGTGGCAGAGACAGTTTTCAAACTCAAGTCTGCCTGACCCCACAGGATATTCTTGTCCCACCACACCACCCCTCTTGTGGAGCTTATGAGTTTGAACTGCAACATTATGCTTCTCACTCTTTCTTTGTAGCCCAGATGCCCCATGAGGGCAGAAACTGTGCCTTACTCCTTACAACCCTAGTGAAGCCCATGCTCTGAAATTCACCTAGTATTTATTGGACAGCTGTTGTGAGCAAGGCACTCCACTAGGTTCCAGATGCACAGGGCCTGTGCCCCCATAGGGCTGACATCTAACAAAAGACAGCAGAGAGAAAACGGAGTCAAGGAGGTAAAATGAGAACAATGTATGGCTAATGAGTACTTTCTATTTGCCAAGGACTTTCTTAAACACTCTTTGAATATGAGCTCATTTAATCTATGAGATGGAATTGTTTTTATCATCCCTATTTTGCACCCAAGGAAGGAGAAACGCAGAGAAGTTGAATAAGTGGCTCCAAAGTTCACACAGATAGAAAGTTGCAGAACTGGGGCTTGACGATACCTTCCGAATCTTGAGTCTTCGCTCTTTGTCATTATGTAAATACAACCAGGACAGAGGCAAGATGGGCAGGAAAATGCTCTGTCAGGGGATACATTCCATCTGAGACATGAAAACTAAAAAAGAATCTCATTGAAAGAGCAGGGGTAAGAGAAATCTAAGCAAAGAGAGCGGCCCACGAGGTGGGAGAGACCTTGGCCAGTTCAAAGGCAAGAAAACATGCAGTGGAAAGCTGCAGAGGGAAGAAGCTGATGGCTCTCAGGAAATCAGTGAGAGCTTTTTGGACCACAGGAGGAAGACCTCTTGATGCTGAAGGAATGGAGATCTATTTTCTGTCCATCTTTCCATAATATTCTTTTGAAGATACTTTGTTTTCATGTTTTCTTTCATGTATGTGTGGATATGAGGCAACTGAACAGGAAACCACATAATGACCTTCAGAATGGCTATTTCCCCAGCACACCCTGGAACCCCTCTGACTAGGTTATCTCCCTTTCCCAGATCAGAGATGGTGTTACCTGCTTTATAGTCACACATGTATATACCGTGTACACAATGGGCATCCCTTCCCCATCGCTAATTCTTTCTACTTAGCCCAAGTAGGGCCTCAGAAACCTCAGCACAATGCAGTAGGTTGATCAACTGGAGATAAATGTTTTCTCTCTGCAGGTAATTCCTGCTAGATCTAAGCCATAGCATTTGGAAAGGGGGTTGACAGCAAGTAGGACTCACTGCCTCTGATGCCCGTGAGGGTGATAAACGCCACCGTCCCAGGGGATGTTTTGATCAAGGCAGCCACTTAAGTTTCTATATCCTCATGATAATCATATCTTGGAAAAGGCTTTAGGAAGAGGATCATAAAACTAGGCATTTCCTAACAGCGGGCTATGATGTGGCTTGCTAAGAATGTGCTCCTAATGCATTTTAATGACATGCTTTATAATATCTTATTAAAGATTGTAAGAGCATCTAATAATCATTTAATAAATATTAATGAAGCATTTACAAATTGCACCTTAATTTACAGCATTGGCACTCATATCCTGCCCCAGACATTAACAGATGTAGCCTGATGGCTCTGAGAGAGACTGCCATGGAGGGTCTAGTTCTGTGACATTGTGTCGTCCTGGTACCATAAGTGATTTTTAAAAATAATAACTCTTGGAATGCAGTTCAGTGCAATGAAGCTTGATACCCAAAGCAGTTTCAGCAATTATTATTCTGTTTGGGGAACATTAAAACATAATCCACCATGAATTTATAATCCATGGCTTCTCTCCCACGCATTTTCTTTTTAATATTAGGCGATAATTATAGGCCCTCGTGCAAAAACTCCTGTAGATGTCAGGCAGTGCCCTGTCCCTTCCTTGTTGTTAAGCGTCGTTCCAGGCCATGGATGCAAGACTGAATTCAGAGGTGTCTCTGGTTTTTCCTGGTCCTGTGGGTCTTTCAAGCTTGTTTTCACAATGGGCTCGAAGTCAGAGTTCACAGAAAGCCAAAGTTAGAAGGACCCTTGGAAATCACCCTTTCCACCTCCACATCTATGGAGGAGGAAACTGAGGCCCAGAGGAGGGACCGTTTGGAGGCCACGCAGTGAGCAAGCAGCAGAGAGGGGACCAGATCCCAGGACGTTCGATTTGCTGTCGCATGCTTTCCAGGCTCGCAGGCGAGAAGCGGCATGCATTGGGAAGATTCGGATAGACCTGCTTCCTTTTCTTTGGAGGTCCCGAGGAATGCTTGGCTTCAGGGACGGGGTCTCTGGCCCTGGATTGTGCCAGTCGGACAGAAGTCACCAGCATCCCGAGGCTCCTCCGTACTAAGAGGAGTTGGCCAGCAGATGGCGCTGCAGGGATTCGAACTGGAGCCGCCACATCAAAAAGCAGCCCCGGGTCCAGGCTGGGATTCATAAACCTCTGCGAGCAGAAATTGTTTGAAAAGAGACCTCGGCGTCTGTGCAGCACTGCAGGCCCCCCTGGACTCCTGTGGGAGCCCCAGCCTTGCTTGGGAGAACGTTCCAGGTCTAGGGTGAGCTGGCGCAGGTACCAGGGGGCTGGACGCCCTGGGTCTTGGCTTCAAATCTGCGCTGTAGGAGCCGCTGGGCGCAGGCTGCGGTGCCTCGCGGCTTTTACCAGGACTCAGCCAGAGCTCAGGTGCAGGTGTCAGCAAGACGCCCCTCCTCTGCGTGAGGCCTCCCTGAAACCCAGCTTCTTGGGTTCACTCTGAGGAATATTAAGACCCTCCTTGCCTGGGCTTCCGAGGGTCAGCACCTGTAAGGCTGATGTTTCTCCTACCCCTTCATGACTGTGAGGCCTGTTAATAGCTGCCAGGCCATGTTTAATGTGCTTTAATTAATAATTTAATTTGTGTGCCCATGACAAAATGGTTTTGCAAGGGCGTTTGACTTCTCAAAATTGCAGAATTAAATGGATAGAGGACGTTTTTTTTAACTTACCCCAACATACTTCTCATTTTCTCTCTGCCTCTCTCTCACACACACGCACACACACACACACACACCGCACGCGTGCATGTGCGCCCCTCCCAGCAACACTCACATGGCGACCCCCTCTTTTCCCTTGCATCTGCGGCCTTTCTGCAGAGGTGCGGAGAGGAAGGAAAGGCCCAGATTCTCTGGGCAAGGGCAGGCTCACCCACCAAACAGACATACCCTGGCTGTACCTCTCAGGGAAAGTGGCCCGCTGTGCCTGCCAACTCTCAGCGTGCTCCCCAGTTCTCAGGCCAGGGGCCATGGGGCCACCTTTACAACAGATTTAGAGAAAGTTTACATGTGGCTCCTGCTGATCTGGACATTACAATCTGCATGCTGTGTCTTCAGGTTGCCAGGGAAGGATTTCCACGAGTGGCATGTGCTCTTCCTGGCGCCCTGGGGCCCGGCCAGGCTCTGCAGGCACACCGCAGAGGGTCAGCTGCTGGACCTGCCCAGAGACAAGCTTCATGACCCAGAGTTCAAGCCCTCTCCTGTCCGGAAGGAGCAGAGCCTGTGGCCCACACATTGCCACTCTCTCAGGACGGCAGGGTGCGTGCTGAGGAAGTCTGACGGTGACTGGGCCACAGCCACCTCAGCTCCTTTCTCCTAAACACCTTTTAGACCTCAGAGTGTTGAGAACAATCTGCCTTCCTTAAAAGACATAGTGTTTCCTGAAGGCAGGAGCAGTGTCTTAGTTAAGTCTCTAGTACACAATGGACACTTACAAATATTTATTCGATTAATAAACAAGTAAATGAATAGAGGGGATTAATCATCTCTCTGGATAAGTTCATTATGTCTATTTTATTTAATAAGCATAAAATAACACTGTCTCTATGCCAGGAACTGCTCAAAGTGCTTTTTAGGTATAAACTCACAGATGCCTAAGCAAACCCAGTAAGATACCCTTAATATTCCCTTTGTTCAAACTGGGTGGTAGAAGTACACATTGGTTAAGTAATTTCCCCAAGGGCAGGCAACTAGCAAGTGGCAGAGCCAGGACTCAAACCCAGGCAGTCTGTGTCCAGAGATTTCCTCTTATCCTTAGTTGTATTCTCCTCTGACCAAAGTAAATGTACTTAGAGAAACCTAACCAGGGAACATGCATACCTAGAACTTAATCCCTGAAGCCCACCTTCCAGAATTCAACTTTCAGAAGACCTGGCAAAGAAGGTTCCAGATGGAAGAAGAAATCAAATTGTTTCATTTCTCCAGGAAAACTGATAGATGTCTTTCCCTACACATCTGACATACATATGCTGCATTTTTGTGGGTGTTAAAGAAGCAGAAAAAGAAAAAGGATGGAAGAAAAGGAAGGAATGAAGGGAGAGAGGGAGGGAGGGAAGGAAGGAAGGCAGAACGCTAGCTTTATTTCATCTGCAGCATAGAAACGGTGTCCACAGCCCTGAGAAACAGGGTTTCTCATTCTCCTATTACTTGGCACAGTTCCACTGCCTAGAAGCCTGTGGACATATTGGAAGTCAAGATCCAATATAATAATTGGCTTACAGACTTGAAGAAGGATAGAACTTTTCCATTTCCAAGATTCATTAGTCCAACTCTCCCTCTAATAGACAGGGCTGGCTCTACGTGTAAGCCATTTTCTAATCAAATTGGCACACAGTTCATGCCCTGACTGGATGTAATGGGCTGCATAGAATTGCTGTACTTCAGCATTAGGGCCACAGCTGGATGGCTGGGGTAGAGTTTGTCTCAGAGATGATTGGCCATCATAACTTGTGCATTCAACCACAATAAGGGGCCTCCTCCTTTAAGAAAATCTTCAAACATCACTGTCTTTTCTGTTTGTGAAAGACTTGCATAGGATGTTTGCATGCGCTTGCGTTTCTTTGAAAATGTGAACCAGCTGTGAATAGGACTTGACATACCTAGAAAATTTAAGAGGAGCATGAAACTTGGTGACTTTAATATGGAAAACTGGGAAGTGTGTGATCCACAAACCCAAAGTTTGTGATCAACAAAGAAAGCAACATGGTAGAAGGCTTATGAGAAAAGGTGTGTCGGATCAACGTGGAATCCAGCTTTACCCCTGAGCTATATCTTTGTGGGAACGTTTATAATCTAAGTTTAAGTGACCACCTCAGTAAGCCCACTCTTTGGAAGCCCGGTCTTTGCATGAACTTAACCAAGGGTTGCCAACAATGCCAAGGTAAAACCGAAAAATCTAAAAACAAAATCTGACCAAATAGGGCCAGAAAGGGATGGGCAGGCTGTGTGGGGCTGAGAGGAGAAAGTTGGTGCATCATGTAGAAGATGTGGTTCTCTCACTCTGGGCTTCTCCCCCACGGAAAATCATCTTCATTCAGGATGGAATGAATTTCGGTAGGGATGATGGAGTCAGTATTGGGAGTTCTTAGCTCTGAATAAACCGACGTCTTTTACCTAGACTAATATCCCAGAACAATAGAATAAGTTGGACACAAGATCATTAAATACCCTCAAGAGTGTCTGGCAAGAAGTAGAGGGGTGTGAGATTAGAAGTGGGAAAATATCAGGTATCCCTGCAGTTTTCAAAACAGATGAAGGAAGTTGGTGGGCCCTGGAATTGCAGACTGGCAACAACTTGCAATTGGAGGAGGTTGTGAGAAGCAGGGTTTGTGAGTTTATTAAAGAGGGAGGAAAGCATGCTAACTAGATTCATGTATCAGTTTGTTGAGGATAACCCAGACCTCATACACGTCACTTGGAACGTAGGTCTAGAAAATGTCATAGGCACCCTATGTGTGAATTTCAGGAAGATAGTCAACAAGGATACCTTGTTGGACACAAATGTGATCCCTTTGAAGCAAAGTGGAGGATGATGGGTGGATATTGAGAAAATTAGATGGAAAAATAGTAAGTTATTGATAGATGGGTCTCAGAGAGTCATGCTGGGTAGATTCGTCCATATGGTGCGTGGTTTGGATTCCAGTGGCCCCAATGAACTTTGTGCTCAGGTCTGCCCAGGGGGGCATTTTTCTAAATATCTGGATGAAGACAGAGAGGACAGCTCTTCAGTGACAGGGATGGCGCAATATGGAGAGCCTCTGTCCACTGAGGTTGTAACTTTCGCACCCATTTTACACATGAGAAAATGAAACACGGGAAGTGTATTTATTTCCTCAGGCTGCCGTAACATATCCCCGCACACTGGGTGGCTCACAACACGGAAATGTATTGTTTTCCTGACTGGAGGCCAGAAGTCTGAAACGGAGGTGGTCAGCAGGGCCAGGCTCCCTCTGAGGGCTCTAGGGGAGGATCCTTGCTGCCTCCTCTAGCGTCGGGGGGCTCCTGGCATTCCGGGGCTGGTGGCCGCATCCCTCCAGCCTCTGCCTCTGTTGGCACATGCCCCTCTCCCCTCTGTGTCTGAGTGTTCCTTTTCCATCTCTCATGGGGACACTGTCACGGATCTGGGGCCACCCAATGCACTGTGATTTCATCTCTGTCCTTACTTCAGTTACATCTGCAGAGACCTTATTTCCAAATAAGGTCACATTTTGAAGTTCCAGGTGGACACGAATTTGAGGGTGAGGGGGACATTATTCAACACACTGTAGGAAGTTATGGCATGTACTGAAGGTCGAGTGAGATTCATCAGCAGATCCAGGAACTGAAATCACCTCCGTGTGACTCGACACCCCACGTCTCCCCCTTTCTCTTAGAGGGGAAGCACTCAAATCCTCGTCCTCTGAGGAAGTGTCGAGAAAATTATCCTGGAAAAGAAAATGCTTGAGGAAGGGGATGAGGGGGACGGAGCCCAGTGGTGCCCAGCAGGAGAACCTGTTAGGTCTAGCTGTCGGGGCCAAAGAAGGCTCACCCGGGCTGTGGGGTGTGGTCGTTTCCAGCGGTAGGCAGGGCAGTGGCCTAGATGCAGAGTGGATGGAGAGAAGCTAACTTACAGCTGGGCTGCAAGAACATGGCTACAGCTTTGAAAGCAGAGGGGCGCAAAGACCTAGGGGTTAGGAAAATGGACCCTAAGCCTCACTGCTGGCCTCAAATCCCGGCTCGGCCATTTGCTCGCTGTGCCAGCTTGAGCAGGTCACTTAACCTCTCTGAGCCACAAATGAGGGATAAAAATAATAGCCTCACCAGGCATATGAGATGATTCACTGTGATGAGCTAATCATGCATATAGAGCCCTTACTTCAGAACATCTCACAACGTGAGTCCTTAATAAATGCCGGTTATCACAATTACTTAAATACTGTACATCTCTGTGCTTCCAGCCAGCATCCCACGTTTCACCCGCTGCCCGGAGAGCACGTACGGCTGGCTTCCTGTCTGGCCGTGGCGCTCCCGGTTTGCCTGCCTGACACCTACGGAACCCCCCCACCTCATCCGTGGTGACCTGCAATTCATCTCTTCCTCATTAACGTAATTACGGAGGCTTTCCTCTCTCCCAGGACCACTGCCAGGGGCTGCTAAGGAGGGTTTCAGCCAAGTGGGCTGGACGGCCTTCCTCATTATTTAAGGCACTCATTATTGAGGTTAGCATGGCTTCCTAGCTCTGCTCAAACCAACTCTTTCTGCATGCACGTTAGTCCTCAGGGGGCCCCCGGCAGGCCCTGGATGACCACAACATCCCTCCTCCTGCTCCTCTTAGAATTGGATGATTTAGCATTTTGTTAAATCAAGCCTCTTTTTTTTCTTTAAGGAAAGGTTAAAACCCACGTGAACAAATCACAAATTGGCCAGCTTCTGATTGGGAACATCTAGAGCTTTTTTTTTTTTAGATCTGCTAGGGGAGCATTACTTCTCTCCTCCCCCGAGCTCTCTCAGAATCCCCTGATGGAACTAGAGATGAGATTCTCTAATAATTCCAATGAATAAACTCTTCATTGTTGAGTAGATCTGTCCTTGAATCTCTCCAGCCATTTTGTCATTAGAGATGGTTTTCCTTTCACACTCTCTGAGGGCCTCCGGCTTAGGCCACTTGGACTAAAATACTTGTGATGTCTGCAGGTGCATGGCGTGGCCTCTGCACTGAGTCTTCTCTGACATCCAGAGTCTCCGATTGCTGTGGCCCGGAGCATGCCCCTACCTTTGGGGAAGGAGGCTTTTCTTGGCTAAACTTGGCTACACTTGGCCTTTCTTGGGAAACTGCTTCCATCGGGAAGACGATGTGAGTTGGCAGAAATGATGCAAAATGGCCAGAATTCAGTTCAGCAAGGAGGGCATGGATTGTCCACTATCCCTGTCTTCAGGAGGCAAGAAAAGGACACCTTTCCTCTCCTCCCATCCTCAGGCTGCTTTTCCTGAGAAACACCGTATGGGAAGTGGAGTTAGCAGGTTCCAATGACATGGTGACTGTGTTGGCCTTAGGGGACAGCAAGGCCACCCTCCCTCTAACTCTCCCCTGCGTCCCTGAAAACAATAGGAAATGGCATCCTCTCAGCCCACTATAACAGGACACAGTGGCTCATGGGGTGCAATGCTAAGAGCCACTGTAAAGACACAGAGTGGTCCCATAGGGAAGGACTTAGCATAATTACAGAGAAGTAAAGCAGAAGAGGCCGGGGCACTGGGATTGGGCTTGGGTCAGCATTGAATGACACGAAGGTGCCTCAGTAGACATTGTGTGAGCATAGAGCCCTCTCCGGTGCGCAGCTGAGAGGGGTCAGCGGGTAGGAAGCTCGGGGTCAGGTGGGTCTGGGTTGGACTACTAGCTCTGCCTTTTCCTAATTCAGAGTATAGAAGTTAGCCTCTCGGAGTCTCAGCCCACCCCCATCTGTTAAATGGGGTAATGATAATAAGATGCCCACCCCACAGGGCAGCTAACATGCGGGGAAGGAGTAAGAAAGCCTGATTGTGCCTTGAAGGGTGGTTGGTCTGCAGAGCAGGGCAGGGCTAAGGTTGAGAGCAGTCAAAGCGCCAGGGTCTGGAGGTACAGGGGAGAGCCAGAGCCCTTCCTCCTTCCTCTGCTTCCTTGTGGGGCCCCAGCTGGCTGTCATCTGTGACCACCCCTAGGGCACGTCACGAGATAGACAGAAAGAGGGAGGAGTGGATGCTGGTGCCTGCAGAGCCGTGTGACCTCAACTTCCAGGAACCATCAGGAGACTGGGATGTTCCCTAGCAGCCTTCCGGTCCCCCCCACATGGGGACACTCCTTAGAGGGCCCTCCTTATTGTGGGACAAAAGAGCAGGGGTGCCCCCAACTCATGTGGCCTCATTGCTTCTCTAGATTTAATATGCATGTGGATCACCTGGGGTCTTGGAGAAAGCAGATTATGTGATTCAGTTGGTCTGGGGTGAGGTCTGAGATTTGCATTTCTAATGAGCTAACGGTTCTATCCCTGGTGTGTCCATGGACCTCACTTTGATATTAAAGTCCTATAGGGGACAACTGTATGTGGGATTCTGCACTTCCCGTTTCTTTCCTCGCCCATGGTTGCCCATTCAGCCATGGAGCTGGCCCATTTATCCTAGTTAGAGGGTTCTACTGTTCCTTGTGATTATCCCTCATGATATGATTACCTTATCCACTTAAATTAAATAAAATGCACCCTATCGAATGCACTGCACACAAAAAGAATATTTATTTGAATATTAAGTACAGATAAGACTTTCCCTGGGATTATTTCAGAGCACATTTGCAGAATTTAATTGCAAGGTTTTCCCACTCAAGTTCTCTTAGAACGTTACTTGTGAAAATATTTTCTTTCTGAAGGTAAATCTGTGTGCTCTGTTGGTTTATTTTTATTATTATTTTAAATCTGAAGGGCTCTCTGAGCTCCGCCATTACTTCCAGTGTCTAATTAATACTGATGATGACAAAGCAAACAGCCAGATGACCTAGATTTTCCTTTTAAATTGCCTGCAATTTACACAAATGCCTCCCCATTGTTTCAGAACTTTCGGGAACCTAGTTCTTCCAGTAAAGATTCTTTAAGGTTAGGGTTTTAAGAGCTCATTTCTCATGAAGCATGTCTTCTAGTGCTCGTCCATTATGTTTTCCAGGAAGACTATGAACACACACGCACACACACACACACACACACACACACACACACACACACACACAGCAACAATAACCGCCACCACCCAGCAACCCTTTCAGGTAACTGAACTGGAAAATTAGAAAATGAAACTCCTCAAGCTTCTCCAGTTACAGGATTGTTCCCATTTCTTAAATGATGACATTTTGTAAAGTCACAGAAATCAGGAATGGAAAAAAACCTCTTAGAGCTATGTACAGAGTTATTTAGATTTCCAAAGCAGCAGAGCTTAGAGAGCCAGCCTGGGGATGTTCAGCTGAGATGCCTTTGACTGGAAAGTCATTTATGCTCCTATTTCCTTGTCTGGAAAATTGGCTCCATGGACCTCGTTCACCTCGCTATTTCTTTTCCTCGTCCTGATAGTACAGTGGTTGTTACATGATTTATTTCTGTTGACATACTCTATGATCTGTAGACACGAACTTTTAATGTTGTAGAACCGAACTTGCAGAAACATCAGCTGCTTTTTAAAACCTTGGGTTTCTGCCACCGTGGTATTGTCCATTCGACATCTGAGCACAGACCTGTTGTCGTCGTACATAAGAAATAATAGCAGCAACTGACAGACTTGGGATTAAATTCATTTTCTTGGATGGGAAAGGCACATCTGATGTGTTTTCTATATGCAAGGTGCTCTTCTAATTGCTTTGCAAATACGAACTCCCTCAAACCTTGGTTTGATCCTTTGGTGTGTAGAGGCAGGCCCCGGTGAGGAATTTGTCCATTGTCCCAAACCTGATAAGTAGTAGAAGTGGGACTGAACCTTGGAAATCTGGCTTTTAGCGTTGGTCCTCTTAACCACGGCATTTCAGATGTCTCTCGATTAACGTGATCCGGATGACTGCCTTGATGAGGCCGTGGTCTGTGTGTCTCTGCCGAATCTCTTTAATTGGGATGCACATTATAAAATTATCAACTTCTGATATAATTATCATTAGAGGTTTTCAACAGCTAACCAGAAAGAAAGAAAGAAAAGTCTAGTTAAAATATCTTAACTCGAAAATGTCTTGAGAACGTAGATCCCATCTATGCAGAGATAAGTGAGTGGCATGTAAGTCACCCCGTGGGCCTCCCCGCTGTTCCCCATCCGTGGGTGTGGAGAGAAGGTGATGGGAAAATCTGAGTTGAGATTCCCCATGCTATATCATCAGAGTTCTCTGGCTACAGGGTAAGGATGGCCCCAGGAGACTGGCTCAGGGAAGCATGTCACACCCTTTTAGTTCCTCAGGACATTTTGGTGAGTGTTGTTCAAATTTCTTTGGACTGAGCAAGAGGTTGGGGAGGGGTTGAGGGGGCAATTATTACCCATGATTATGAGGGAAAGGAATGGTGATTGCTTCTGCATCTGAAACAAATAGAAATCATCTTCATAATAACCACAATTGTTTTCTCCCTTCCTCCTCTGCCTCGGTTCACAAAATACCTTATTAAATCTGGAGAATAAAAATATGCCTGGGGTAATGGTTTATTATTAGAATAAATAATGGGCAATATGTTTCCCCCATCTTGCAAGTTATCAGATGCAAAGACTCTTCCCGGTTTCACTTGGAAAGGTGTGGACGTGTGCGTGTCCCCCTAGTTGCGCTCTTCCTCGCCAGGAGCTGCCCTTTCACTCCAAGACCAGCCTTGAGCCTGAAATTAACAACTCCAGGTTATGGCATCCTTGCTGGAATTAGATCGGTGCCGGAGGACAAAAGGATCCTTTCCAGGTGCTGCCTGTGGCCGCCCCCTCTTGCTTAGTGTTAGTCTATTTGACCCATCTGCCTGGATGGCTGTGTCCCCCACCTGGGAAGTTTGCTCATGGTGTATTTAACAAGTGGGTACATGGCAAAGGAAGTGGAAAAAGCATTTCCTCCTAAAGCAAACAGCCCCTTAAAGCCTGTTATTTGAACCTCACTCAAGTTCTGCGGGGCACCCTGACCTCTGACATCCCTTTAATCAGATAAGCCATGCTTGAATCTCTCGGGTGACTTACATCTACAACAGTGACTCTCTTGATAGAAATAAGAGTATCATCGAATGCTACAGTTTTACAAGGACCAGCAGGGGAGGTGCTCACTAAATGTTGTGTAGTGCCTGGCAGATACCATATCACAGTATAGCTCATTTAAGTGCTAAAAACATTGAGTTTGTGCAGATTTCAAATCAGGCTCTGTCCACACACCAGTCTCCCCTCCAAAGCTGACACTTTACCAAATCAGACAAGATTTCAGCAGCAGATTCTGATCCTCCCCAAGGTTAAAATGAAATTGTCAAGGGGGTTGGGGGCAATGAGTGGATTCCCCAAGCTGTTCTCTCTAATGCGTTTTCTTCATTTAGATGACGTGAGCCCGAATCGAGCTAATTAATCATGGCTGACTTGACTCATTGTTGTGACTTTTCTGTTTTCATTTTTTTCAATGGATTATTCCTCATGTCCTTTCTTGAATCCTAAGTACTTACTACTTTCACACACCTTTTTTTCCCCTCCCTTATACCCAAAAGAAACAAGAGTTGCAGCAAGTGATGGGATCTATAGTTGCTTATCTGCCATCAATGATCCTGTTTTCTTGGAATCGGAGGACACACTTCATGGTAGTATACATGGAGAAAGCAATGGGCTTTAGGACAGCCATATGATGGATTGTATTATATTCAGGGATTTCAGGTCTTCATGAAACTCAGATCTCTAACAAATATTTCATCTAGGAACCCAGAAGTAGGATGGCAGACCACCCTTCTCTTTATTTTTTTACTTTTCTATTGAAGAGAGTCCACATAAATGGAGAGCATTCCTGAAAAATTGTAGTTAAATTTTTTCCAAGACGGCTACCCCGGGTTTACCCTTTGGTGCTGCGGGTGAGTTCCTATGTGTAAGGCCAGGCCCGGGCTTGACGCTCTACAGATGATTTCTCATCTAACCATTCCAATAACCCTGTAACTCAGCTTTGACAAATGATATTATTATCACTGCTGTTCATTTGAATTTACGAAAACAGTGCAGGCTCGTTGCAGGAAGCTAAAATAATAGAACCCGAGATGGAAATGAGACAACAGCTTCACTCCTCCTTGACTCCCAGTGTTATTCTTGATCCCAGGACATAATTTTGATGCTTTCATTTGCAGTTTGGTGTCTGACATTCCAGACTCTTTCCATGTGTACATGGATATTTGCATGTATGTGTGTGTTGTTAAAAAACAAAATTCAACAAAGTTAATCGGGCAGCAACCCATTTAGCAATTAGAGATATGCTTGACAGAGTTCAAACAAAATAGAAGGATTTTATAGGCAGGAGAGGGGCAAGAAGTTATTAGCCAAAGAAAAGGGATTGTTTCAAACCTGGGCATCTTTTTTTTTTACGGGGAAGGAGAGAGCAGTAGGGTTTTTTTATCATGCAAGTCACCTCACTAGTGCTGGTCAGGAAATTTCAGACTGACTATTCAAAGCTCACATTCCTGGGATAGGTTGGAACTGTAATGAAGTCTTGGCTTGCTGTCATAGGGGGCATATGACTCCATTTGGGGGCTAGTTGTTCCTTTTTTTTTTTAGCAATACAGCTTTTTAAACATATACTGGATCGCATTTTAAAAATTGGTTCAGCTTGCTTTGTTTTATTCATTCGACCATGGACACGCTTTCCTATCAGTAAATTACTCATGAATCCATAGTTTTCCATAGCAGAGCGAAATCTAGCCACAGCCAGCCTACCTCCTCTTTCTGTGAATAAAGTATTATGGAGATGCAGCCGCAGCCATTTGTTTACGCATTGTCTGTGGCTGCTTTCTCGCCACAACGGCAGGATTGAGGTAGGAGAGACACGGACCCGATGGCCCCAAAGCCAAAAGTATTTACTATTTGGCTCTTTCCAGAAAGTTTTCCCATCCCTGTAATAGAAGAACCACAATTGACTTAACCAGCTCAGTGCTCATGGTCATGGACATTCTTCCGAAGCCTGGGATGAGAAGCAGAGCCCTTCCGTCCCCATTTGCCCCTGGTTTCCTTACAGAGGCTCCCAGCAGAGCAACCTTTGAATGAAAGGAAGTGTACATTCTGTTGTGATAGCTGCCAGCAGCCCTCCGACAGGTGTGCTCACTTACCCACTCATCTACAGGGTTTACAAGTGTCTATTTATCCACCCATCTCAAAAGGATGATATCAAACCTTTCAAAAGTTCACGGCAACCATTGCCCTCATTTTTTTTTTTTTTTGAGAAAAGGAACCTGAGATTCAAAAACTCTCATACGCCTATGGGGAGCAAAGCCAAGATTTAAATTCACATCATTTGGCCTCATGTTCCTTCTGAAGCTCCACCCATCTCTCCTGTCAATTTTCATAGCAATTTCTAATATTTGTTGAATTATTTAAGGGGGTCAAGAATTTTTCTTAGTGCTTCCCAACATTTCATACTCACAACAAAACTAGACACGGCTTCGGTAACATGTTGTCCCCATTATACAGGCAGGCAAATTGAAAGCAGAGATTACAGAATGTGGCTAATGTTATGTGGATGCTGTGCTTTTGATTGGACTCAGGCAGTCTGGTTCTTGAGCCCCCAGTTTCCACTGGGGAGATACTTGACCTGCAAAAGGACCCCGTGGGCTGTTATCAAAGAAACCTAATTTGGTGGAAATCAAATTATCCCCATCTAAAGCCTGTCTAAGCCCACGCTTATCCACAGGAAGCAAAGGGTGCAGATCTATGCATGTATGGAACCAGACATCACAGTCATTTCATGTTTTGTTGGAGAGAACCACAGGAGGGAAAACAGTATCATGTCAGGGCAGAGCAGCCAAAGAGCCCCTGTGAAGCACAAATTTGGTGCAGACTTGGGGGGATGGGTTAGAAATGTGGGTGTCTGTCGTTTGGGCTGGTGTCCTTCATTCGGGGAGCCGTGAACTGCAGTGATTCAGAGGAACTTGAGTCAAGCCATCTGCAGGGTAATGCCTTCTCCAGTACTTCTCAGCTTCATGACTTCAGGAAGTCTGTCAACCTCTCGCTGCCTCAGTTTCCCCATCTATAAAGCAGAGCTAAGGGTATTGCTTACTCATAGAGTGGTGAGCATTAACTGAGACGATCCTCCTAAAAAACGTAGCACATTTCCTGATGTTGTAAGCATCTGACAGGTTTTAACCACTGTTCAAGTGAAATTTATTTTGCTAAAGAAATGATTAAAATATTTATTTTCCTGTCAGCATAGTTAAAATTAAGCAAACATAAAGGTTTTGCCATATGCCTCTGGGTGCCTGTGGTATCCTATTTGCCTTGTCCGTCACACTTAGGACCCTGCGTTATAACCTTCATCTTATTCATCTCTCTTCCCCAATCTTTGAGGTTTCTGGGGGGGCAAATGCACTGTATCATTTACATCTGCATCCCCTTTCCATCAGCACAGGGCTAGCCAGATAGTAGGAACTCAGACCTCACATATCAAATGTATATAGTAATCCTGAAATACATTAAAGAAAAGGCAAATTGTAGCACTCACCCTAGGTACTTTGAAGCATGCTTTTGTGGGAGAATGCTATCTTATTTGAAAAGAATTTGTGATGATTATGAAAATGGTGAATTTGAGAAATGTACACACGTTCCAGGAGATTTGCTTTATTGAGTTCTGTGCTGTTACATGTCTTCAGTGCTTTTCTTTTGAATAATTCACAATTGTTCTGAAAACCTGACTTTTCAGCATTATGTTATTACAAACAAGAAACCAAGCATATCTGTTTATTTATGCATTGATTGTCTTCTTATTTCTTCAGACAACTCCTTTTCCCAATTCAATTTAATCTCTCACCAATTCACTTTACACTTGCTCTTCCTCCATATTGAATGGTTTATACTTCTATAATCTCACTGGGATTTTCACCTATCCCCCTCTCTCCTTGAAATGACTTTTTTTTTTTCATTCTTTCTCTGGATACAATCTCTCAAAGACACAACAAACAAACAAAAATCGCTAACACCTATTTCAACTCTGTAAGACAAGGTCAATGTCCATCCTATGCGCTGTTGCCTCATCTTATAGTTTCATTACAGCAAACTCTGTTTTGTACCTGTTGGTTTACTCATCTTCTTCCTCATTTAGACCATGAGCTCCATGAGTCTTCTTTACTTTTTTATTTCCAGTGCCTAGAACAGTGTCTGACACCAGAAGGTGCTTATATCAATATATATATGTTTGTATGTATTTGTAGTTGACTACATGGAGGAGTGGGTGGACGGACAAATAAATCAGTGGATTCCTAACATCATCCTAGTCTCTGGAAAAATAATGCCGAGTAAGACTCCATCCTTTCCCTTGCAGATCCATACTGATGTGTGGGAGGAGAAAGCAGACTGGTAATAGGGTCAGGATAGAACGGGAAGAACTGATAAGAGAGAGCTCAAAGTCAGGAGAAGATGAAAAAGGCCGAGTCTGAGGAAGTCTTTGGGGCTGTTGGCTAGATGGGAAAGATGGATCCCTGCTATTAACATCCCATCCCAGCCAGAGGATTAAAGGGTCTCATGCTGAAGTTTATTGCTTCAGTTTCTAACCTTTCATAAGTGCTTACTTGGCAGCCCTATCGAGAGTGGTATTTGATTTTCTGGAAGCATCTTAAAGGCGCAGCTCCAGACCTCCCACTTTCCCTTTTTTCATTTAGGCTATAAAATATATTGGTTTTGTGCATTACTGCCATGGGAGAAAAAAAATACAACATGTTAGTTTCCAAATGAAATGACACTTAGTAAAGTGTACACTTAAGATATTTTTCAAGGCTGGCTTTTAAAGTGTGCATCCACCAGAAGGGTCTTTGTTCATAACAGATGATAAGGAGTTACAGGTACCTTTTTTTCTCTGATGCTGTCTTCTAATGGTTATGGGGAATTTTTTTAAGAGCCTCATTTGGTCTAGCAATAACTAGAGAGCCTTCAGAGGATTCTTACGCTGTACTTGGAGTATTGTGTGATGAATACAGTTGCAACAGAAACAGACGCACGACAGGACTCAGCCATTTTGCATAACTGGCTATTCACACTCTATCACTAGGTGAGAAAGGACTTGTCACCAGTCACCTTACTTGGAAGATGCAGGTGTTAAACTGGGATGATTTCCAACCAAAGAGATAATGGCAGAGGTATGCAGCAGGGAGAGTGTGGCTGCGATGCTATCCAATCCGCAAAGAATTTATGGGATTGACAGAAACATGGCCCAAATGGAGAAACAGGATCTCATTGCTAGAATATGGGCAGGAGAATGCGGGATGCAGGAAAAATCAAGCAAACGGAAAACACCCCAAATCAAATCCAAACATCCACTCTTGTGATTCTCGAAATGTCCTTTTTTATGATCTCCAAATCTCATTTCCCTTAATTAGCTTCATCTGAAGGACAACATAGATGTTTTCATGGCTCCTATTGAATTTTGCACTTGATATGCTTTATAATAGAACAGGATAATACGGCTTCACGTCGCATTGTTTAAGCCAGTAGGCTATGAAGTGTTATCACTGAACCCTTGTGCTTTTGAAGACAGCTGTTAAAAACATTCATTTTGTTATTAGATAAAGCAATTTATTTAACTAATGAAAATGAAAGCTATCAGTATTATAGTAATGTTTAAAAAATACCTCTCTTTCTGCAAGCCACTGATATTAAAATATTTTCTGATGATAAATGCCCTATATGACCTGAGGATAAATTTAAAAACCACAGCAGAGCATTAAGTAGACGTATTACCATCGCTCTTCAGTTGTGCCCCCATGTAGTTTTATGTTGTGCATTTAGATATGTGGTCCATTTTGAGTTAATTTTTGTGTAGACTGTGAGGTTTTACGTCGAAGTGTGTTGTTTGTTTTCCTACATACGGGCATCAGATTCTTGTATCATCATTTGTTTGGGGACATATCACTTCGATTCTTATCTTTTTTACATGGTGACTCTAGGATTACTTCCTTACCTTCTCTCCATCTACATAGAATAGAATATTTTATCATTTCAACTGGACTATAGAAACCTATTGACATATATGCCCCTTTATTGTCCTTTCTGTATGTTATGTCTATCTTATGTAACCCATATTCATACACTGAAAAGTTCCTAGGCTCTAGGCTGCCTCGAATCCATACCAGGAAATAGTGGTGAGGGGGGGATGGGAACTCACCATTTGTCCAGTGGTACTTTGAATTCCATTCCACCTGCTACTGTTTACTTTCAGAGACCTCAGATGGGTGCTCCGCGCATCCTAGGCAGATCCTATAGTTGCATCGACTGGGGGAAACAGGGTGGAAGGTGCTTATTCCATCTTCTCCAGAACCAGAACCTCATCACCCACTTCATTTATTTTATTGTGGAGAAATCCACATAAAATGACATGTATCATTTTAGCCACTTTTCGTGAGTACACTGTCGGGCATTAAACGCATTCACAATATTGCACAACCCTCACTATCTAATTTGAGAACTTTTCATCACCCCAAATGGAAACCCCAATCCCCAAAAGCCGTCCTTCCCCGCTTCCCCTTGCCCAGCCCTCCCTGGCAGCCGCCAATCTGCTCGCTGTTTCTATGGATTTGCCCCATTTCATTTTTTAACCATTTATGGACATACAATGTACATACCATAAAGTCACCCGTTTCAGGCATATAATCCACTGTGTGTTTGCCTTGTGTATTTACAGAATCGTATACATTTCCCTTTGAGTATTTTGGAATATTCCCTCCCAGTCCTTCCCTCTTTTCTTTTATCTTGCTTCCTCCTCTTTAATGATCCATTTCACTGTACTTTTAACGAAATAGGACTCACCACATTTTGTGCACCTTTATGGCTCCTTAAAAACAAACCAGTACCCTCTGAGCATTTCCCATTTCTGTTTTTCAAAACCCTGGTTCTCAATGCTGCACACTATGCCATTGTATTACGCATATATTATGTACATAATTTATTTAAAATGTTCTCATTATTACACATTGTACTATTTACAGTTTTTTTCTTTCCAATATCGTGCTGCAATTAATTGACATGTAAATATTCATTTGTGCATATCTCTACTTATTTTCTTAGGAGCTATTCTTAAAGATGATATTTCTGAGTTAAAGGGCATACTGAAGCACTGATTTATAGATTTTGGGCTAAAGATTCCTGTTTTTGTTTTTGTTTTAGAGAAAGTAAAAAGAAACTTCCAGTACAAGATACACAAAATATACATCAAAAGTCAGTTCCTAAACCTTCTTATCCTGTAGTAAAAGTTTTAAAAACTTGCAATGTACTGTCAGATGCTAGAAGTCAAGGGTTGCTTCACTGGTTAAACAACTACTAGAAATACGCGGAATAAATTGTGAATGCAGACCTGAATTTTCTTTCTGCCTGGCTGTTTGAGTTGAACATAGAGTCCACCCATCCCATGGACGCAGAGTGACCATGTGCCCTGGTTGTCATTCTCCCCATCCACTTCCTGTCTGGTGTCACTGGCATTATCCTTCATGCTACCTCACCCACTCTTTTAACTCACCTAGATTTTTCCTGTGTGGACCATATGTTGTATATGGTCACTTTAAAGAAGCTTCCTTGATTTTAAGAAGCACATTTTGGTAGGGCAAGGAAAATCGATGTATGTCACAAATTGATTAGGGTTTTTTTCCCTGATATAAGCACTGACCTCAGAATTCTCCCCAAGACAGTCCTATGGGGACTTCCTGCCACCTGATTAGAACTGGACAGAAAAATGTAACCCATTTGCCAAGGCTTGTAGGTGACACTACTGACCCTGAACATAGGTGGAGACACCATGGGGTGGCCAGTGCCTATTCCCAACCCTCTGGAATGGCCTTTAGGGACATATGCCTGCACCTCTAAGCCAGGGGGAGGGGGATTTTCACACAAGAGGGGAGGCTTCATCCTAGGCAGATTTTGCCCCCCACACCCTCTTGGGCACCTCTTTCCTTCTACCTTTCCAGGCTCTCCTGGCTGTGCTTCTGAATCACATGACTGAAACTCTAAGTAGAGCTTAGGCTATTTAGACTTAAAGAAAAATGAATCAAATACATAATTAGTTAATTCCAGGTCTGCTTTGAGCCCACTGATTAGAAGCAACTTTCCATTTTCTCTCATGTTGTTCTTATACAGAACCTTCTCATTGTTCCCCCTCTTTTCTTCCTAGGTTTCAAGACAACAGATGAATTGTGAAAGCGAGCAGCTAAGGGTAGGTGCTTTGGCTTGGAAAACACTTCCTGATCCTCGTTTCTGTGTGATCAGCAAACATTCCCTCGTCTCTCCCAAGACACAGGGTGCTAAATAGCGGGCTTCATCTTCAGACTGGTAGAGTTGAAAATATTTATCCCAGCTAATTTAGTATTGACTGAGCTGGTAAATACGGTATATCTTCTTTTGAAGTGCCATTATAGTAGATATGGATTTTTTGATTTAGATTCAGCAATAAATACTTCTCTTCTGGAATTTGTTTGACACCATTGTACTCTTTTTATGTACAACACGAGGTGTAATAACAAAGGTCAAAAGGATGTCTTGCTGGCGTCTCAACGTGAATACCAGGCCTTTTGCTGAGTGGCTAAAAGGCTCTCTTGCTGTTGACAGGGGTGGGTGAGCCGCCGGTATGTCAAGGGCATTTTCTAGGAGAATTCAGGTCCTCTGCAGACCTTTTAGTGGCATTTGTGTATATAGGAGCGGGAGGCAGAAGTTTAAACCTCATGTGCTTATGTACCTTCTTAAAAACCAAACTCTCTCATTGCTCAAGTACATTAGATGTAAAAAGCGTTCCCTAGATGAGGAGAGAATGGATGGCTTGCAAGTGTGGCCTAGTGGCACTGCTCTGGTTCCGTGGTTTCATGGTTGATGTCCTCCTGGCGTGGGGATGGTATTTCAGGAACGATCAGGATCGCCTCCCACCCAATCTGTATGTATATATTTTTAATGTGTTCGTGTTTTGGATGGATAAGTTTGAAGTCATAATTGGTCTATTTTTAATGCCACTGTTGGGAGTTGGCAATTTTTACCGGACAATGTGCCTTATAGTCACGTTTCCCCATTGTGATAAAAATGAGAGGAATCTGCTGCTTTTAAAATCACTACAGTAAGGTTTGAGACTGGGGGACCCTTGTCCTCACAGGGATCTAATGCATCATGATAATTGATTAGCCAGCTTCATGCCATTCATACATTGTCTTGTAACTTCTGAGAGCATTTACTTAATGCCAGTCAGGAGAGGACAATGATTTGTAGAGTTATTTCTGTTTTACACTTGCTCTTGGCTTCCGGTTTGTTAAATCCTTATGTAAAACAGAATCCAGTTGCATGGAACTGAGAACGTGAGTAGAGGTTTTCTTCTTCTTTTATGCATATGTATTGTACGTGGTACCCCAGCGAGGCCCTCCCTGGGTTAACCTCTGAGCCCTGCCCACCTCACTCCTAAGTACCTGCACCTACATTAGTTGTGACTCCTTCATGAAACAGCCTTCAAGATGTTTTAAGCTTTCCCGAGCTCTCTTACTGCTTTTCTCTGCAGTTTGCATCACTGGTTCATCCTGGTAAATAATGTATTGCAACTTCAGATTTCCCTTCCTGTTTGGATGGGAAAGATGGCCAGAACTAGGTCAGAGCTAGAGAAAGAGGAAAATGCTTGCTTTTGTCTCCAGGAGTCCCTGACAAATTCCTCAGGATTAAGATAATATTGAAATCTCTGTGGCAAATGAGATTTGCTGGGCAAATTAGGAGGGCAGGAGGTAATGACGTGCTTGTGTGCAGTTTGAGGGGTTTATTTCTCATTGATGAGGACGTTGTCAATAGGGACATGGCTTAGGAACAAGAGTGCAGCCCTGCCCACTCTGTTAAACAAATTAAAGCCGGGTTTGATATAATGGGTCACATCGTTTGGTCAAAAGCACGGCTCCAATAGCCCCGTGTAAGACCGTCTCTAGTATCAGGACCGATGCTTTGGTTTTTGTTACTGTTGTAGTCGGTTTTTACATTTTAAACTAATTTATGTGTTGAATCAATAGACTACAGTTTTAAATCGATGGAATACACATTTATGTGGTTCAAAATGTAAATGATGCCACAGGGAATGCAGTGATGTTTTCCGTTCCTATGTGAGTCTTAGGCACACCACTTCCCTCCTGGAAGATTCCCAGTGGTATGTGTCTTACCTTCCACAGCTGTGTCTCACATGTGGACATTTTCTGTCTCCTTTTCTGTTCTTTCTTCTATTTCTTTTTTTCCTCCCTGTTTCCTTCCTTCCTTTTCTTCTTCTGTTTTGCCTACTCAGCCCCTCTACTACCTGAAAAGAAAACATCCTTCATTAAGATTAATGTGAGGGATTTTTTTTTTTAGGGTTCCTGAAAGAAACCTGGTTCTGATCTGAAATGCCTACTGCCTAGCCATCTCCATGAAATGCAGTTCCCTTGATCTTCCTATTTTTCTTAGAAAGAGAGACAGTGGGAGAAAAATAGAGAGCTGTTTAGTCACTAAAACAGTTTAAAGGTGTCTGCCTGCCAGTCACACTTCTTAAAATATGTTTTAAATACAGCAATCAAACTGCATTTACAGATTTGCTGTACAAAATGATTGAACCATGACCGTATTGTCAAGTTTATAATCCTTCATTCATTCATTCTGTTATGTTATCGGAATTCAGAGATACAAGTAGGTAGCTGTTAAGAGGTATCCCTTCCACTTGCAGATGCAGCTAGAAACAGCAGATATGCAGAAAGATACAGCTGCTCTTTCTGTTTTGCGCATGTAGACCCTGTGCAGGGATTGGCATATCCAAGACCTGGTCCTTCTCCTTGCCTTACTTTTTCTCATAAATCCTAAATGAATTTTTTTTTTTGAAAATGGACCCCGAAGTACATGTGCTATATGACAAAATCTAAAAAAGGAAAAGAAGAACAGGACTATTTGATGGATTAATTTTAGGAAATACAAATTAAAGGCCAGACTTTTGTTTTTTAACTGCAGGACTTCTCAGAGACTTTCATGTGCAAAAGTGAAATACAGAGAGATGGATATAATCCGCAGCTTTTTGCCAGATCATCTGATTAGAATATTTTTGTATGCAGAGCATGATCTGAGGAGTACTCTTGGAAATTATGTCTTTTTTTTTCAGTTAGGAGGTCATTGTTTGCAAGAATAGGAAAGCTAAGTTATTTATGAGATAAAAACAAGACATCACCTCCTAGTTTCAAGGTTGACTCGGGGCATTTTTGGTGTCAGGCCAGTGGTTTGGAATTGAGGTGCTTCTCTTGGCCTTTCTTTCCTTCTTCCAAGATGAAAAAGAAGCCTCAGTTGCTCACATGACAACATTCTCATCACGAGGGAAGCGGAAGAGGAGGTTTTCCTCATAGCTCTTGCATCTGATTGGCAGAAAATCATTCCCGGCAGCCTTCTCTGTGGACAGTCTTTCATCCCCTTGGCCAGTCTCTTTGCCAATCACTCCCACTGCCCTGGGATCTCAGGGACCTGCTACAGCACCTTGATTCATCCCCAGGGACAGGCACATTGCCACCTGAACAGAAACAGGATTTGCTTTAACTAGGAGGACGACAGGGATGGCTTTGGTAGAATTACCCAGTAGTTTCTGCCTCAGAAGGATTCCACATGGGCTCAACTCTAGATTGAAAAAAACTGGGATGGAGGAATAAGCAGGTTTTCTGTTCTGCAGTTTGCTCACTGGGAGCATGGGCAATGTCCATGGGCTTTTAGGAAGGGCGCGTCATCAGTTAGGAATCACTGGCTGATACCCTTCTCTTAGGAGGGTAGAGGGGCCGGGAGTGTTGACTGGGTAACATGACTTAAGTAGAACATTTAAAAAATGGCTACCTCATAATGAACAATGTTAGCTATGATTTATACAGTATTATTACCATGCAGTTCTCACTCCTCTTCCTGCTTAGGAATATGAGGCCAGAGAATACAGGCATTTAGGGTATCTCTATTCCCACCCAAACCCCACACTAAAAAGCAATGCAAAGGATAGCTTCCACCGTTGATAGCATTGGTGGTGTATTCAGAAGAAAACTCCTTTCTTAGGCACATAATAAGGACTGATTCGGGCTAGCCTAAGCATAAAAGCCGTGTAACCAGGCCTCCCAAGGACTTACAGAGCTGTCAGCCCTCGGCCTGCTCTGCCTGGACCCTCAGCTTTGTTTCTCCTTGTGGGTATGCTGGAGTTTTCTTTTGAAAAAGGCTCTCTTTACCTTTTTTATGCACGTGGCGACTTTCAGCCCCTAAGATGCATGTCTCATCATTTCCCGCAGGGGTAGGGAATGGTTAATGCGTGCTGATTACAATTCCTGAAGAAGGAGTCTGATTGGCTCAAGGTTGTGCACTCTGGTCCAATCAGCAAGGTCAATTAGTTGCTCACAGCCAGTTTTTGAGAGAGGACTTGATTATCAGGAAAGAGAGCCATGCCCGCTGCTGAGTAAATATCCCCAAGGATGTATGTTGTACCCTCCAAATTTAGAGATTAGAGCCAAACAAAAGATCCTGAGACTTAGGTGTGCCACACCCAATTTCTAGCATTTCCCAAAGTCTGAGAACCTCCCTGGCCTGGAAATCACAGCTTTCCCACAGTGAACGTCACTTCGGTAAGGAAGGGCGAATCGCTTAGGAAGTTACTCCCTTTTCAATTCTCTTTCAACCCTTTATAAATCAATAAGGAACACTCAGTTTAAGCTAAAGTATCTTTAACCCAGTCTCTCACACTTCCTAAACTCTCTTTTTAACAGAAAGAGAAGCTGCCTCAGGCTTACAGCCTACAGCAGCCACAGCATCTATCTCAACTTTAAAAACATTGTTTGCAAAATATAGTAGTTAAGAACTGAGGGCCTGGAGCTAGGCCTACTGAGATAAAATCTAGACTGCAATTTACTAGTTGTGTATATTAAATCCTGCGCTTCAAGTTCCTTCTCTGTTGAATGGAGATAATAATTGTAGGCATTTCAGAAGTTGCCTGTATGTATGTGCCTACGTGCAAAGATTAAAATAATTAATGCATATGAAGTTCTTAGAATAGTGTCTACTATAGAAAAGGTTCTTAATAATTGTTAGAAATGTTTTTCTCCATTTATTTTATTTATGGCTACTGATATTGCTTTTCCATTTATAGTGGCAACACAGTTTCCTTGGCAAATACATCTATTTAGGTTAAAAATGAGCTGCTTTAAAGATAAATATGAACTACATAATGTTACAGATTGCCTGCAGTTATGACAAAAATTGTGACACTAGAATGTAAATGACTGAAGTTTTAGACACACGGAAATTACGGTGCCAGCCTTGGGAGAGACATTGTAGAGCAGATCTGTATTATCAATATTTAATTTGCCAGTGAGAAGCAAGTTTCTCATTTCTGCTAGACACAAGAGCAATGTGGGTTGCAGAATGCAAACTGCTAGATCATCTTGGCTTAAACCCATTGCCTGTGTTGGGGGCATCGGGGAATGAAACTTCGGCACTGCCTTGGAAGTGAGCCATCACCTTCAGAGAAACCTTTCCCTGCTTCCTGCCTCCTCCGCCCTTCTCAGGTCCCACCCTTCCTCACAGCTGGGAAGGGAATGGAAGCCTCCCATCCTTGATGACACCTCACGGGACTCAGGTGTTTCAGACTACAGTTTTAGGGGGGTTCATTGTTTTAGGGGTGTGCCTGCTTCCCTTCAGTTATTTATCCAAGAACTACTTCCTGAGCATGAACCCTATGCCAGTCATTGTTCCAGGTAGTGGAGATTTAAGGGTATCCCCAACTCTGCACACTCCCTGCTCTCCTTGCCTCACACCCTGGTGGAGAAGACAGGCAATCTGTCAAATAACTGTGACAAAATTGTACATGTGGGACTGATGAATCCCTGTAACGAGAGATGCTTTGTAAAAGGACAGGATGGAAGAAGCTTACCTAATTGACCTCCACTTATCAAACGTACCAAATTAACACATACTGTCCCCTCCCTTTATAAAATGTGATGATGGATGCCCATGGCTTCCCACAAAGTGACGGAACAGCCCCACCTTTCTCTTTACCCGCTGAGGGGTCTGCTTGCCAAGAGTCAGTTGCATCTATTCCCAGACCTGCTTCTGCCAGCTGCACTTGTTATTGTAATTACATTATTTAGTGGAATATTGTGTAAACTGATGAAAAATGAGTGCAGTAAGAAAAAGAGCTGTTTCCATGAAAACCAAGTTAGTGCTTTGGAAACAGTCTATGAAAGCCAGTCTCAAAAATTATTTTGATTAGCTGGGAGAGGTCTGTGACTGGGAAAGGAGACCTCAGAAATCTGGAAAGATTTTGCAAGCAGAGTTTTTCATATGTATCAGGTTTTACTGCACTTTAAACAGAATCAGAATTGATAGTTTAGATCAGAGGTTGGCAAAATCTACCTATAAAGCACCAGATAATGACTGTTTTTGGCTTCCTAGGCCACATGACCTCTACTGCAAGTATTTGATGCTGCCATTGTAACACTAAAGCAGACACAGACAAAATGAATTAGGCTGTGTTCCAATAAAACTTTATTTACAAGAACAGGTGCTGAGCCAGATTTGGCCCTGGGGCCATAGTTGGCTGACCCTTAGTAGAGGCTATAAAACGTGGATGAGATTTATGTGGGAAGAATGATAAGGAATTTCAATCAGCAGAGAAATCACTCAAAGAAAAGGCCTTGGATGCACATCTAAGATAAACTAAATGCACAATGGATATATTTTACATTAAAACAAAAGATTTAAGAAACCTGTGTATCACTTTAAAAGTGAGTCTTTGCTTTAAAAGTCTTCCAGTTAACTGTCTTCTCCCATTCCCAGAGGAGATGGCTTCTAAAATGTAGATGGCTGACACAAAGGCTTGAAACACAAAATAAAATTCTGCTTAGTCTTATGTGTCAACCCTAATGACTCAGATGCCCCTCAGTCCAGCATGGAAGAATCCTTTTATCTTTTTTCTTAGACTCTCCCAGCAAGTGATTTCTGGAACTCCCCAACAAAAGCAACATTTTCCACACATGCATCATAGTGTTTGTCTTCAGCAAACAGTTGTTTAACTGCTCCAGAAAACTCTATGTTCTTAAAAAATGTCTAGTAACTTGCTTGTCTAGATTCTAGATTGTTTTCAGAACCAGCTCTCTGGAAACATGAATGTTGTCCTCTGTGTTAACATCCCAAATACTCAGCTAAGGGCAGACTTTAGTGATTTGCAAAACTTGGCTGACTGCGTGGGAGGTAATGGAGGTCCAGTATGCATGGTCCCGTGAGAGGAGACTCTCAGGACACAGGCTTTAGATCCCCGTCTTCAGTGTCTTTGCCTACCTCTGCAGTTTCTGCATATGTTCATGTATCTGTGCACATAAGAAAAAAAAATGATCGATACAATTAATAGTCCCGTCTTGGTGATTTTCCTCAACCAAAAGAGAGTCCATCCCAAAGTAATTAGCTCTCTACTTATAGGAACAAAGACCACCAGAAAAATCTCCAAGGGCAATTTTCCTGCTGAATTAAGAAATTCATAAACACATAACCATTTTTTTTAAAAGTGTTGTTTTCACAAGACCTTGCATTCCACACTCTTCCTTACAAATCCCATGTGCTCCCCAGTATTTGCAAGGCTATTAATTTGATGAGTGCAGACGAGAAAGGATTAAGAAAATAGCCAACTGGTTACCGGTTATAATTTCCCCAACTTCATTGTGAGACATGGTCAAAGAAAGAAATGTACAGGTGGCCACTTCCCTACATCTTTGATGCTGAATCCTATAACGCACATGTGTGTCCATTACCTTTTAGCTTTTGAGCATCCCCAGGCATTTCTTTCAACATTTTTTGAGGGGAAGACTCCCAAGTTTTCACGTATCGGACACTTGGCCTAATAGTCATTTTTCCCTTTCCCAGGCTTTTAGTCCAATATCCCTAGTCATCCTCCTCCTTTCCAGGGCAAATCCATCTCATTTCTTGTTTTATTATTAAATCAGTGTTAAACAGCTTCAAGGAAAACTGCTAATAATGCTGACATTTCAATTTGTCATAGCTGCTTCTCATTTCTATGAGTGATGCCACCGTGAGGGCTCGTCTCACTGCTCTGTTCTTCTGAGATCTAAATACCATTCTAGGGAAGGGAAAAAAAAAACACACCTTTATAGGGAAAGGGGATGGGGCAAAAAGGAGATAAACAAGGCATCTTTAGTTTACCGGGGGCAGAAAGAAATTTAGTTTCATTGAGACAGCAACGCCTGCCCCCCTGCCTCCTCCTTCATGGCTCGAGGGACCCCCTTGTTCAGCCTGTGCGAGCAGGTAAATTGCAGGGGCTCCCTTGCTTGCTTGCTTGCTGGCAACCAGCAGACACTCCTACCCTGACCTAGCCAACACATCATTGTCCTTTGGGATCAATTCATTTCCCTCATGTGTTCAGTCTTGGAGGGGCGATACATCAAGCCGAAGGCTATAGATATGGCCAAGGCAGGCCAATTGGATTCTTTTCCCTGAGACTCGGGTATTGTCTTACTCCATTTGGGTTGCTCTAATAAAATACTTCAAAAATCCCCGGACAGCTTAAAAACAATGACTCATAGCTCTGGAGGCTGGAAGTTAGATTATAAGATAAGGTGCCAGCATCGTGGGTGAGGGGCTTCTTCTAGGCCATAGACTTCACGCTGTGTCCCCACATGGTGGAAGGGATGGGGCAGAGGAGCTCCATGGGGTCGCTTACAAGGACATGTATCCCATTCATGAGGCTCTTCCCTTGGGACCATGTCAACTCCAAGACCCCATTCCCTGAAAGCATCCCATTGAGGCTAGGATTTCACTATATGCATTTAGACGAGACACAAACTTTTAAACCATAGCAGATGTGAAGTGGAGTGATACACACAAGGGAGGTAAATATATTAAAAAGCTGGAGTCTCCCCGTCAGACCAAGTAAGGAGACAGTTCCCAAGGCTAGACCTCCAGCCCCACCGGATTCCTCTATTAAATTTCAGCCTGGTTATCCCTCCCTACCTCGGGCTAGCTCACCTCATTCCAGCCATCTCTTTTTCTGCTGATGTTAGTCAGAGCCCATTCCTTGTGCCTGTGATCAAAGCATCCTGACTGATACACTGGGGAAGCATGCTAAACTTGGGCAGACTGCAGAGCCAAGACTTTGGTTAAAGGTTTGCTAAAAGCCAACTCTTGTATCATTTCCCCAAATGCTTCCCTAATGTCTCTGTGAATTGCACTACCTTTTTAATATTGGCAGGGCAAGGGAAGGAAACCACTAGGGTTTATGCCACACACAGGGCTACATGCTGTACCTATATTTGTTCATTTCCTTGAGTCACTGTGAGCCTGGGAAGCCTGGGGAAGGAAGTCTATATGTCAGGGAAATCAGAGCCCTTTCCTTCTCTGCAAAAGGAAGATACTCTCCCTTTCAGTCACAAGGAGTAGCCTGGATCCCTGCTGATAAAGAAGGAGCAGAATGAGATTATCACACGTCACTTAGTTCATGCTTCTCAGAGTACCCTGCAAAGGCCACCTCAGGTGTTTATAAAATGTACCATTTCCTCAAACCTAGCTGGTAAAACATTTTAATGTCCCAGCCTCATCCTAGAAATACTGGACTATCATGTTGTTATGGGCTGAATTGTGTCTCCCAAAATGTGTTGAAATCCTAACTCCCAGTACGTCAGGATGTGATGGTATTTGGGAGATAGGGCCCTTAAGGAAGTAACGAGGGTAAGATGAGGTCCTACGGGTGAGCCCTCATCCAATACGACTGGTGTCGTTTTAAGAAGAGGAGACTAGGGCACAGACACACACAGAGGGAAGACACAGGGAGAAGACGGCTGTCTACACATCAAGAGAAGATGCCTCAGAAGAAACCAATCCTGCGGACAATCCTTTATCTTGAGCCTCTAGCCTCCAGAATTGTGAGGAAATAAATTTCTATTGTTTAAGGAACACACAGAGCATTCACCCCAGGCATGAGATGGAGCTTGTCTCTCTGGGATTGGCCATGCCAACTAACTGAGGGCTGCTTTCCACTCAGCCCAGAAGGTGACCTTGGAGGCTTGATTTAAACAGAACCCTTCTGGCATCTACAATGAGTAGATCAGAGCTGGTATTCATGTTGAAATGTATTCGTTTTGGTTATCTATTGCTGTCTAAATAAACTACTGTAAAGTAGTGGTTTACACAACACACATCTATTATCTTGCAGCTCCATAGGTTGGGAGCCCGACATGGGTCATACTGGGTTAAAATCAGGGTGCTGTCAGGGCTATGTTCTGCTGGAGGCTCTAGGGGAGAATCTACTTCCTTGCTCATTCCAACTGTTGGCAGAATTCAATTCTCTGCAGTTACAGAACTGAGGTCTCCATTTCCTTGCACCTGTGAGCTGAGAGCCAGTCCCAGCTCCTGAAGGCCACCTTCTCCCTCGCTCACGGCCTTCTTCCTCCATCTTCAAGTCATGGCGGAGTGAGTTCCTCTTGTGGGTTGAGCACCTCCTGCCTCTTCTTGCAGTGAATCTCTCTGACTGATACTCTCCTGCTTTTAAGGGTTCATGTGATTATAGTGGGTCCACCCAGATAACCCAGGAGAGTGTCCCTATTTTAAGGCTCATAAATTTAACCGCATCTGCAAAATCCCAATAGCCATGTAATGTAACATACCTATGCTTAACGCCAGTGGACAGAGGTCACATGGTCCAAAACGTTGGGCCACTCTTCATGTGGCCGCCCTCTTCCCGTACTATCCTTGCTCTACATGGACTGGGTCTTCTTGTGCGTTCACACACTGTATCCATTTGTTCTCTGATCTGGGACCAGCCACCTCCATTCTCATGTCGAACTGCCAAAGGCAGAGGCCAGAGCATCCAGAACCATCATTCAAGGCCACCCTAGCTAATCAGTGGTGCAGAACCCATCTGTGCCTGTCTTTTGAACCTCTTCTTTCACAATTCCCATTGACATTTGGTTCTTCCCCATATTAGTCCATCAGGGAAAAATGAAATATTGTGGGAATGTCTGTTTTGAACCGCCCTGTCCCTTTGATACTATTATTTACTTGTTCTGTTGAGTTCTATTCACAAAATATATAAAGTAGGTGATGAAAATGTCAAAAATAAATAAATTATAATCATTTATATATGTCACTCAAGTGTTGAATAACACATATGAAGGAATGAGTGAATGAATGATCCTAAAGACTCCTGGGAATGCCTATCACAGATGTTTTCACAGTCCTGGCGTTTCCCTTCAACACTCATGTGCCAAAAATGGCTTACTGGAAACACAGATGAACCTCTTCATAGGGGCGAATTGTCTGGCTACAGAATGCATTGCACTCACACTCAGAGCAAGCCAGGAGCTTCAGTGAATTAACAGCCCTGGAAGAAGCACTCAACTCAAGATGGGTGGAGATTTGGTGGGTCCGGGTCCCAGCTTCCTCCCCCCTTGGGCGGGGTAGCTCTGAGGTGTATTCTACACCATTCCCGGAGCTCCATAATGGGATTAAACACCAGTGTCCATCTGCACATTAACCTACCCTTATTGATTCTCCACCATTCCGTGTCCCAATGGCCCATTCCTCTATGGATGGCTCCTGAAATCATCTCCCAAACATACTGTTTGCACTTGAATTTTCCCCAGGTCTGTTTCTGAGGAATCTATACCAAAGTTGTAGCATTTTACCATCAGGAGAGGTGTTATAGCTTCCTGATTCCATCCAGCAGTGTTCAGAGTAGTAGATTTTCCCATCATGCCGGCCTTTGAGAGGTCCTTCTCTCATGCATCCTCTGTTTCTTCTCTTTTATAATACATCACTGCTATTCTTGAGGGAAGCCTTGGATTATTGAATAGATTTGAAAGCAACTGCAGCTTGATCTTTTACTCATATTGCATTTCCCAACAGTTGGGAAACTTGTGTCTAGCTGACAGGGTAACTGGAACACTCAGTTTTGACAAGACAATGTCCTGCTCATGCTTGAAGACACCAGTGCGTTTGCTACTACAGTGTGCACATTTATATTTGCTCTGATGTACTTTCTAATCCATAGGTTGTTTTTAAGAATATGGAAACCTTCCTTGATAGAAAATATGGAGTTATGATGTCTAAAGACTAATCTGCCTGAGATGCAGTCCATGCATGCATGTATATACACGTTCACATGGTATTCTGCTAGGAACAACACAACAGAGAGATTCAAATATTTTGGGCAGTTTTTATAGTGTTATTTTCAATGGTTGTATAGCCTTGATATTGATTGCATATATGGTTTAACATATTTAAGCCAAAGGCATGCTTTTATAGATGTCTGAATTAAGCATAGAATGCTTTCCAAGATAACTGAGTTAATGTTTAAGTGGTTTGATTAACCTGGTTTTGCTAATTTGCTCCTAGATATTCTAAAGCAGAGCTATCTCCCTTTTCATAAAGTGATTTGGGAGCACAGCCCTAGGAAACATAATTTTCTAAATAGCCAAGAGCATCATGCCCAGAATATTTCCCAAAAGTTGTGTCAAACTGAAGATTTGAGACTCAGCCATTTTCCTCCCTTGGCTATGCAGGTGTTGAAGACTGGGAAATTGGAACCTGTCGACACCAAATTGATTAAGGCCAACAAAAACCAGAGCTGACAAGACTGGTTGGCAAGGGGTGGTGGTGGGGCCTCCAGCCCGGGAGCAGCAGAGCTCAGAATTTGGAAAATCCTTAGTGCATGCAGTTTTTGCCCTCAGTGGCATGTTGTCAAGTTTTCCTCTGGCTACATTTCCCATTAAGAGACATGAACTCCTAATAAAGAGGATAGCCCCTCATAAGCACAGCTTTACTGAGAGCATGAAAAATGTGGGTTCCATCTGGCTTAACATGTCATAGGTTCTTCACAAGATAAAGTAAAGCTTCTGTCCTGACAAGTACTGGTTCTTTGGCCTCATAGGATCACTCTGTTGTTCTAAAAGCTTGTACTGAGCATCTATCACAGTCACCCCTGAGGAAGTAGGTGTCTTTCCCTTAAGGGCTATGAAGTCTGCTGCATCCCTAATATACCCAACCCAAATTCACCACCCCTCCCTTCCACATGCACCATTCATCTGGTCTTCCTTGCTGCACCTCTTTGTAACAGTTCCTAATTCATTTGCTGAGGCCAGAACCCAAGGTGTCACCCTTGACATCTTCCTCCTCTCTACACCCACCTTTAGATTGGAGATCCATAATAGTTCTGAAATCAATCAATTCCTCTCCAATTCCACTCCTATGAACATAGTTGAGGCCACCGTGCTCACTCATCTAGATTATCCCAACATCTTTCAGACAGTCTGACCTGTTTTGCAGTTCTTGTTCCCCTTGAGGGTAAAAATTAATCCTGGATTGGCTAGAACAGTCCTAGTTCAAATGTTGTCCTGGTGTAATTACGAGTAGCTCCTTTATCCCTCTCAATAAAGTCCCTGTTTGAACAGTCAGTTATGCTTATTCATCATTCCTTTCACTCTTTTGGACTAAAATGACTTTTCCAAAAAGCTTACTTAATATTCTTCTTACCTTTTATTTTGTCACCATGCTTATCACCTTCATTACACTTATATCTGCAGTTATCTAGTTTATCTGTCTAATTGTTCATCTCTCTTACCTCCCAATGCTCTTTATGTCTCATCCCCAGAACTGGAACAGTGCTTATCTTATTCATTGTTCTATTCTTTAGTGCCTCTATCACAGTAGGAACTAAATAAATGTTGGAAAATACTAGAAGAATATTATTTTTTATTGTTAATGCTGTGAAAGAAAGCAGTATATGCACCAACGGTGTGATTTGACCCATGTGATGACCTGTATCCCAGAGAGCTGCCCTAGCACTAAATATTAGAATATATCAGGGGAGCCTCTGGCTTTGTCCATGGAACAATGATTTCTTCCATAGACAACTTAACAACTGGGCAAAATATGTGAGACACACGTTTTTAGGCACTGGGCACCAGGCAGCATAGAGAATAGAGGCATGTGAGATCAAAGCCACCCTTGACCCAGCTCTATTCCTGGGCAAAATGTTTCAGCCACAGCTTCAGGGAAGTGGAGCCCAAGTAGAGAGCAGATGGGTCACTGAGGCAGAGGCAGAGCATAGGAGCTGGCAGTGAGTGATAAGGTGGATGGCACTGTAGAGGGCAGAGCTGTGGAGGAGGTAGAAGTCTTCATGCTCTGGTCCATTGCTGAGGCCAAGCCCATGAGTCCTAGCAGAGAGGAATAGCTGTGGTACCGTAGCCCAGATGGAGACATTGGATGTGTGGGCATCAAGTCAAGACTCCAGAAAGATCCTTACGTTAGGGGTAAGGAGTATATCTTATAAAACTATGCTTCACAGGCCAAATCTGTTTTGTATAGCCCATGATCAAAGAATATTTTTAAGTGTTTTTAAATAGTTAATAAAAAAAAGAATTTGTGACTGAGATTGTATGTTATCCGCAAAACCTCAAATCTTTACCATCTGGTTCTTTCTGGAAAGTGCTAGCCAATCCCTTCCCTATAGTAAAATCCATGCCTTAGGACTATGGACAAATCCAAAGCAGAGTTGTCCTAACCATGAATAAAAATGAGCCTGACAGGGTCAAGATCCTATGACAATTATTTAAGTGCTTGCAGACCAAAACTCAACTATTACTTAAGGGGAGAAAACATAATTCAGACACCCTGTAATGTGTCAAAATGTCCACTGTAGAGCAAAAAAAATACACTAGGCATGTTTAGAAGAGAAAAATTTGAACAATAATCTAGGGCAGGGATTAGTAAACTACTTCCTGTGGGACAAACAACGGCTTTTGTAAATAAAGCTTCATTTGTGTCATACCCATTCCCATTTGTTTACTTATCACCTATGACTATTTTTGTACTGCGTCAGCAGAGCTGAGGAGTTTCAACAGAGACCAGGTAGCCCACAGAGCCTAAAATAATTATTTTCTGGCTCTTTAAGAAAATGTTTTCTGGCTATTGACTAGGAGAAAAAAATAGTCAAGACAAAGAGACTACAAGGCAAATCAAATGTTGGAATTAGTAAACAGGTTCTTTTAAAAATAGAATATATGGAAGGATTTAAAGAAAAATATGGACACAATGAGTTCCCAAATGGGAAATCTCAAGAGTGAAATGACAATTATAAAGAAGAATCAAGTTGAGTCTCTAAAACTGAAATACTTTAGTATCTGAAAGGTAAACATCAGATTTGAAAATGTTAAATAAATATATCAGTAAACTTGAAGATAGAACAATAGAACTGAGGAACTGAGAGAAGAAAAAATATTGAAAAATAATTGAACGAAGCTTCAGTGATCTGTGAGAAAATCAAGTATTTACATACATATATTTGAGTTCCAAATGGAGAAGAAAGGCAGAAAATGAGGCAGAAAAGTTTCTGAAGAATAACCAAGATTTTTCCAAATTTGTTGAAAACATCAAGCTGTACATCTCAAGAGTATAAAAAAAATTAAGCAGCCCCAATACAAAGAAATACCATTTCACAGGGGCACTGTAAAGAAACTGCTCAAATCCAGTGACACAGAGAGTGCATCAGCTTTTGGGAAGAAGATCTGTATTTGTCTATTGTGCAACATCTCCTCTCTGCAGTCTGAGTATAGGGAAGTAAAACCATCCCCAGAGAAATATTGTGCACGCTTCTGGGAATGGAATCGGTGAAGGTGGGAAGAGGTAGACAAAGGAGGACTAGCTGATGGCAGCATTAAAGGAAAATCAATGAGAAAGAACTAAAGAAAAGAGAAAAAAATGCAAAGGGACTCACAAGAGTGTAGAGGGAGTGTACAGCAAACTAAATGGCCATCAAGATGTAGTTCCAGTATTATCAAAAGCAGGTCACTAACAGGACCGAAGCTTTGGGATTGATCTCACCAAAGATAGTCTTGTGTTGTATAAATACAGACTGCAGTAGTCTTGCCTATATGCAGGGAGTAGTTGGGATCAGCTAACTAGTGGGAGCAGTTTTTAGCATAACCCCCTTCCTGGACACACGAATAGTAAAGGTGTTTCATTGCTTGGTGATGACCAAAGTCTTCAAATGGTAAGAGTTATTAGTTTGGGTTGACTTTTTTTATAGAGTACTGACAGGTTGCCAAAGAGAATTCTAGTACAAGTGGACAATTTTGGCTGTTGTGGTGCTTTGGGACAACTTTTTAGCACGCATAATGATGGAAAAAATTAAAATAGCTGCCAATGTTTAAAAATGCAGATTTTACACAAATATCCAGATTTCTGGCCTCTCTTTAGAAGACCAAAAATTGTTTAAAAATCTGGGAAATTTTGGGCTTGCATTATATGGAAGCAATTTGTTGAAACTGAATAACTATTGCTTTATTTAGATGGTGTGCATACTATAGTTTGCCAGTTTCTATTTATCTTCACATTTGTGCTGTTTTTTTTCCTTTGTAGACAGTTAAGTGGAAAGCAAACATGCTTTCACCCAAGTCTTTTGTTAAAAATGGAAAAATCAAAGATAGACCCAGTAGAGTCAGATGGTCCATAAAAAATAAATAGGATGTGCCAAATTTCTTTGTACAAACGTAGACTATTTTCAAGTATTTAATATGCAGAAACTATATCATTCAAATGCTTCAGCTGTGTGACTCCCTGCAAATATTTGAATTTGTTCAAATGCTTACAGTAGAGGTAACAATACAAAGTGTAAACACTTCAAAATGCCACCTTCACATTGCCAACCAACATACTTACTTGTAACAGTTTATCCATATCATGAATTCATGACTTTAAATTCTCATGGTTGATATGCCCACTCATACATCTCTTGTGAGCCTTGGGAATAATGACATAGTTTCTTATACAGATTAAGTAGTGTCACCTCTCTTGAGACCAGGGGACATGCCTCTGGTTGTTGTCTTACCTAAAAAAAAAACAAAAAACCCCACTTACTTTCTAACAATTTCCTAACATTGCATTTCCAGAATAGCTTGGAAGTGTGAGCAGTTAGTAGGGGTGGGTGGAAGGGGTGGTAAAGCCATCAGTCTGATTTCTTGGAGTGGAGTCATTTAGTGGATAAGACCCCAGAAGTTTCTTTGCACAGACTTCTCCTGATGCACTTATAATTTTCTGCCCAGAAATCTCTTTAATGTCTGTGGACTTTTAGCTCTGGAGGAATTTTTCCACCAACCAGGCTAGTCCTCGTTCAAGACAGTCCATGAGGGTTGATCTTGACATTGGAGGGCAAAGTGCCATCAAATATAATGGATGATCCCCATGTTTATCTGGCCAAAGTAAATGCTGTTTTGCAAAACATGATAAGTTTCACGTGATGAATTTTCTTAAGAAAGCCAATTGCTTAGATAGCAAAGCCAGGGCATTTATTAGCATCAAGGGTGCAAAGTTTCAAAGATTAACTAATCTGTGAGTAACTGTGTCATTTGTAACATCATAAACACGGACTAATGGGGAGGCGGTGCAGTGGAATGTGAGTATTTGCAACCTGTCATCATATTAGTATAAGGATCAAATTTGCTGCTGAGTTCCTCAGCAAATATTCAGTATCCTGTTTGTGTCTTCTTGTTATAATTTGTACCATATTAGTAGCATATTACCATATTAGTGACATTAAAATGTTTTTAGAATTATATCTCTTGGGTGGATGGAAATGGAATGTTGGGAGGTTGTACGAGTATTAGTCATATTAAACTTGCCCTGTTAGCAGCTTTCTCTTGAACTGATACTTAAATGAGGTTTTAATATAAACAAAATGTACTTTTGAAATGCGCTGCCAGCTACAACCAATTTCTCCCAGTCCATTAGCCATTTTGCATCCCTTTTAAGAAACTTGAGATTCTGTTTTTATTGAGGAGACAAAGTATTTGCTCAACTCGTTAAGTCAAGGAGTGAGAAAGTGAACGCGGGTGCCGGCAGGGTAGGGGGTGCTTTCCAAGTTACCCCGGGGCCCCTAGTTACAGCATCCCCTCCGCCACTCTTAACACAGGCAAGCACCTGTGGAGATGCTCCAGGCCCTCACTTTCTGTGCTGGTTGACACTCCCTCCCCCTGACTGGTGCAGAGGTTGGGAGCTCTGCTCTTCTTGCTTCCACATCTTCATGCTCTTTGGATTTCAACAATCCTAGTTTTCTTGCAAAGAGGGGAGCTGTGCTGAATCATCAAAGCACCTGGTGTCCACTACACAGGATTTTTCTGGTATCAGTGAAGCAGGTTTAGGAATTGGAAATGATCTAGCCCCACCATCATTCAGCTTTGTGAAATGGCTCTTTTCTCACTGTGTGTAAGCAACCACATGGACATTCTTCTTGAAGCAGCCTCAGACCCCAAAGGGCCAGTGTGCTTGTTTCCTAGGGCTGCCTTCACATGGTACCAAAAATGGGTGGCTTAGAACAACAGACATTTGTCTCTCGGTTCTGGGGCTGGAGGTCCCATGTAAGGTGTCAGCAGGGCCGTGCCTTCTGCGGTGGCTCTAGGGGAGAGTCCCTCCTTGCCTCTCCTAGCTTCTGATGATGTACCCGGTGTTTGGCATTCCTTGGCTAGTAGATGTGTCGCTCCAGACAGATGGCCGACTTCTTGCTGTGTCTTCACGTTATTTTTCCCCTTGTCATGTCTCTGTCTGTGTTCAAATTTCCCCTTTGGGTAAGGACACCAGTCATATGGGATTATGGCTCAACCTACTGACTTCATTTTAACTTGATTATCTCTGTAAAGACCCTATTTCCAAATAGGGTCACATTCTGAGATACTGGACCTTATGAGCCAGGGTATCTTTTTGGGGGGCACATCATACCTGCGACCCATAAAACCTGCAGATCTCCTTGTATTTATGCCCCATAGCATCTCCATTGCAGCACCAGGGGTCCTGCAGGGCAATTTCCTGCCACCTGGGGTGCTTAGCTATGTCCTTAGGGAACAGGAACACTTGCCCGGAGGCCCAGCTCTCTGAGTTCCAGAGAGCTTTAGACCACTTCTTGGACCACAGCATGGAGGGAGTAAGGGGTGATCAGAATTCTAGCAAACACATCTACCTATTGAGAAAAGTCTAAAGAGAAAGAGGTGGAAGAAATGAGAGCAGGAACAAAATTTAAAAACAGGAATTACATCATTTTTGATCTGTCTAATATATGTTTACTGAGGACCCATAATATGTCAGATACTGCAAACACAGAGATAAATAAGACAGCACTCTTGTCTTCTTGGAGCTCACAGATTAGAGGGTGTCATTTTAGTCCACTTCAATATAAAATGTAAACGTCATGATTACATTTACATTAACATTCATACCGATGCATACAATTTATGGAAGGCTTACACTGTGCCACGTGGCATGCTCATGATTTTACTTTTGTCATCCCATTAAGTCTCACTGCAGTTCAGTGACGTGGAGATTATTTTCCCCATTTTGTCACTGATGCCTAGTGATGTTCTTTAACACACCCAAGGTTGCAACAGCCGTAGGAGGTCATATTTAGGATCGAACCCAGGTTCAGTGACTCCTCATGTCTGCACCAGCCCCCATTGGCCAGGGGCTACCTGCGATCACTGTCAAAGTCCTGCTTCGCTTCCCCACTCCTGCACCTGGCTCAGCCCTGGCTGGGCCATGCACAGTGAGTGTTCAGAGAGGGAATCCTAAGGGAAGACAAGTGTGCGCTCCTAGAAGCGTGGGGACGGGCACTGGGCAGGCCCAGGGAAGGCGACCCCCACACACCACACATGGGGAGTGGTGCGCGGGCAGAACCATCATGTGCTCCGTACCCCTGCCTTTCATTCTGCAATACAAGCCTCAGGCACAGAAGGAGACAGTTGGCAGCTCAAAGTCCTTCCTCGTCAGAGTCAGGCTGTAAATCCTTGGAGAAATAGAGATGGTGTCACATCGGTTTCTCTCCCTCTGTATAAAGAAAAATAAAATGCCATAGTGAATGAGTGCCTCATAAAGGCTTTGCATTATGATGGAAAGAGGACCAGAAAAATGAGAGAGAAAAATAAACATCTCCAAGGTTTGGCAGGAGGGAGACTTCTGGGGTGCGTACGTTCAAACTCCTGATCTGAGTGGAAGTTACCTCGAAGTGTGTGTGTGTGTGTGTGTGTGTGTGTGTCTGAGAAACTGCACACTTAGGATTAGAGCGCTTGATGGAATGGTGATTGGCAGGGGCTGCAGAGAGAGGGGAGTTGGGGGTATTGTCTAATGGAGACAGGCCTCAGTTTTACAAGATTAAAAAATATTCTGGAGCTGGAGAGTGATGATGGCACAATGGGAATGGACCTAATGCAGCTTCACTGCACACTTAAAAATAACCAACATGGTCAATTTTATATTATATATGAATTTCACCACAATTTAAAAAATAGTGCCCTTTACTGTAGCAATGTTATACCGCAATCAAAAAGTAAAAGTGAGGTAAATAAAATGTTCCATTTCATTTCATTTCAGGAGCCACTAGGTCGCATTGATCTCTGATAATCTCATTCAGGGCGGGCAGGTCGTCACAGGGGCCTGTCCGCAGTGTCTCAGCGCATCTCTGAGCACCCGTCTAAATAGATTGTTCCCCTCCGATGTCTTGCCCATCTTTCTTGATGAGCTTCCTCTGCCGCCCAAGTCCTCATCATGAGTAACCTGTCTCTATCCTGGCGGAGCTGCCTTCGCTGTGATGTCAATGCCAAAGACATGACTGTTTGTATTGCACAAATTTAACAGAAACTTGATCCCCAGGAAATGTGGGTTTTTCTGCTTTGTGTTTGTTAGGACGTTTGCAGGTCACTATCCCTCTGGTGACTTAAGCTCTCTGGCCAGTTTGGAGAGTCCCCAGTGGTGCTGCCTCGATGTCCTCTTGTCCTGGCCCGTGTTCTCCTGAGCGGGCACTCACAACTTGGTCACGTCCAGCTGTGCGCCAGCAGTTTGAAGTGGGCGGCCTGTGACTCCCCGGTGGTGGGCAGGCCCTGCTTCACTGACTGCACCGTGCAGGTCCCCCTCTCCACGGCCACGGGGTCCAGGCCACCGCTGCCTGTTGCCTGGAGGACTGCCACCGATGCCTAACTGGCCCCTTACTCTAGCCTTGCTGCAGGCTCCAGTCCACTGCCCATGGCCAGGGGCAGTTGGAAATAAGGGATTGCTTAGCTGAATTCCCTCGGTGGCTTCTCCTTGCTCTTGGAGCAAAACCCAGCCCCTTCCCTGTGATGACTAACGCTCTGTCCCTGCCTCGCTCTCCAGACTTGGCCCTTGCCAGCCGCCGGCTCCAGCCCTGCTGGCTATATTAAGAAACAGAGCGTGAGTATAATTTCCATCGTGTTACCACAGTTTGGGTCCCAAACCTTGGCCAGTGTCACTCTGGCTGCTACTCGTGGGGAAACCAAAGGGCAGATGTGCCTGGCTTTAGAGAAATTCATCTCTAAATGCTGGAAAAATTAGCGGACTCTTTCCTCACTCATAATGGGACTAGAAGTAGCAGCAGTTTCTATGTGGAACACAAAATTTAGGCACTTATTAATTAATTTGCCCATTGATTCAATACCTATTGAGTACTTCACTACCATCATGCCCTTTATCTCAAGCCAGGAAGTTGGGTAATTGAATGGTAATTTTATTGTTAATATTTCATAATATGTATGCATTTTAAATATTTTATAATGAATAACTTTTAAGAATCATAACAGTTACCTTGGCCTCATTAACATAGATGATTTGAACAGTATCTGCCTGGAGAACCCAGTCATAGGACTGTCCTTATTGATTCAGAGACGTCTAATCCTCTCCCTGTTGAGGTCAGTCTCTTGGATGGCCAAAATAAACTAGACTTTGGGATAATACAGTGGGAATTTCTGGACTTCCACTGGTGGAGAAAAATCTGCTTTTGTATGTGTGGCCAGAGAGATCGTAATTGGCCATTAGCAACCATATGGTTTCAAGGGGAAAAGAAATGAACAGATTCTTTGGTTAATAGTGATGGTGGTTACATGTTTCTACGGGATGCTGGAGATCCTCTCTGGAGGTCCTCGACTGGTGTACAAATGCTCTGTGGACTATCTTAATGGAGCACAATACTGTAGCTACTACAAAACTGATATTTCTGGCTCAAAATGGAGCTATCTACTCAGGACTTCCATTCTTGCAGAAAATGGTGTCAAGCAAGGACACTTATAAAAATCATATTAAAGTTCCCATCACTGATTACATCGGGTTTCTCACATCATGTTTCACATTCAGTTTAGTGCTTAGGAACTCAGCTTTTTAATGAAGACTTCCTTTCATAAAGCTGAAAATCCAATGCTGATTGTCCTGTATTATCTAATATAGGACACAGTGGTATTCGATTTCCGCAGCCGATTAGAAGCCACTTATACAGATAGGTCACAGATAGATTAATCAGCGTTGGTTTTATGCCATTGCTTTGCCATTGATTAATTATGTGTTGGGCTGATAATTGATAACTGGGCTCATTCTTTAAAAATAGTTCCCATTTGCGCATGAGAACAAGGACCTTTACCTGCACCCACTGTGAAAGCAGTTTTGGTACTACTGGTCACACTGCAAATGGGGGGAAAAATTGGTTTTGAGTTGAATATTTGAGTATATTTACTTTGTTATGAAAATGATCTAAAAGGTAAGTTTTGTGGGTGGCAGTAAATAGAAAATGTCAATCTGCTCATTTCAAGGAGAAGGTTTGAGGAATTGATTGAATAATCAATTTTGTTTTGAGTAGAATTTCAAACATAGAAATAATTGGTTGACACCCCCAGAGGGGGCAGCCCCCTGAATGCTCCATTCTGTCTCTTTAACCTCTGGACTCCAGAGTAAAGGAGTCATAACTCCTCCAAAATGTGATTTATGGGAAACAGCTGTCTCCTGCATGTGTCACAGTGATAAAATGTTTCACCATCTTGGAGGAATCTCATTCCTTGCAGAGGGGCCACATGTTCAAGCAAGTGGGAGGATGAATGGGTGTAAGCTGAGAAGACGGAAAGAAAGCATGACTAGGGGAGTCCCTTATACTAACAGAAGCTAAAGATAAATTTAAAAAACACGAGAAATGATAGGTACCGATCCCTTGATCTGTTATAGGCTACCAGGTCTAGACTGTCCCTGTGGATCAGATGTATTTCCTGGTTCGCTTTCTTAGAGCTTGTATGACAAACCCATTTATTAATTCAGATGTGCAGTAAATAATTTATTTCATGATTTTTTTTGAATCAACTTAATTTTGAATCCCGTCTCCTATCCCACTCATCCAGCAAAACATTCACTTTCAGCTGTTACCAGCTTCCCCCTTTCCCTTGGTATTGCAAAGTCCAGTAATACCAAGAAGGCCATGGGGACAGAGTAATGGACGAACGGTTGATAGTGGTTACCATGGCAATGCCTACTATCAAATGCCCATGGTTTCTTTGGCTTGGTGTCCCTGTGACTTCTCTTGTCACCCTTTGGAATGATGGCTCTGCAGTAAGGCTGGAAACCCTGACCCTTAGCGTCCGGCCTGTCTGGGGTGCTGTACACCCATCATCTTGGGACCCAGGGATGTCTGCCGACTCAGTCTTTGAGGCTCCTTCTTCCCATCCCAGGGCCTTTCATAGACATTCTTACTCTCCCAAGTCCCCTGTTTGATCTCTCCCATGGGCTTCTGATCCAAAGGTCATGAACTCAGATTCCTGCCAAACTTAGGCAAGTGAACAAATGAGGCAGACCTTGTATAATCCAGTCAAAACACCTGGGGAAGGTGGGGAACAGGAGAGCATGATTCAAGTTTAAAGCCCCTTCAATACAATTACATAAAACCCGACACTCTACTGGCCAAACGGACCACCAGTAGATATTACTTGACTTAGGCTTTGGCTAAAGGAAACAACAAAAAAAACACATGAATTTCAGATTATATCTTTGTATTGCCTTGTGCCATGAAAGGGAGTTGGGGGTAGTGAATATAGAGGGAAGAGAAAACATTAATAGTTGAACAAAGTACCTTGCTATGAATGCCTTGAAGAGGAAAAATAAAGTGTGAATTTGCATGAGTCCAGTAACCCCTAACTTAAAGAGACCCCTTGTTCCCTTTTGTTGTTTGTGGTGGAGCCATGTAAGAGCAGAGCTCTGTGAGCTGATCACCTGGGTCCGAGGGATGTGAGAAGCTAGGGGAGATCAGAGGTGATTCTGTCTTTCTGTACCTTCAGGTTCAAAGACCAGAACCCACTGGATCCCTGGAGCTCACTTGCCTTAAGTGAAGTGTCATTTCTCACCAGTGTAGGAGAGAGAGGTGACCTGTGACCCTCACTGTGGAAAATGACCACTCAGTGAATATAAAACGGACACAATCCCTGATATACTCCCTCTTTCTCCCTCTCCCTCTCATAGCTGTCTGTCTGTCTATCAGTAATGTTTTCCCACTGATACACCAATATTTTAATTCAGATTAGGAAGCATTAAAGATAAACTAAGTATTATATTTAATTCTATATATTCTATATGAACTCTGTATCTGAAGTGTGGTGTGTGTGTGTGTGTGTGTGTGTGTGTGTGTATTCACATCTCAGATCAGATCAAGAAACATTTACAAACTTAAATGCCTACAAGGGCCAGGCTGATAGGCAAATTAGTGAATCCATCTGCCAAGTAACATCTGACCTCAGGGACGATCAGGAGTAGTGGGGGATTGTGGAGAACCCATCAGCCCATTGCTATCACTGTGGACACATCCCTTGTACATTGCTGGATCATCGAATATTTCCAAAAAAGTTGTACCTCCACGTTTTCATTAGAAATCTCTTGGTTTTTAAATGCTGGCAAATCAGTTACATTTAAAAAAATACAGTGGCTGAACAAAATGCCACGTCAAAGCTATTTGCTGCCCACCGATTTGAAGCATCTACATAATGTATTCACCGTTACCACATTCCAGATACCTATGGGGAGACTGATACAAAGCAGGTGTTCAGTGGAGTCTCTGGGCTATCAGTGAATGAACACAGAAATCGAAATATTTAAAACTATTTCTCCCAAGTTTTCCTATCAGGAAGAGCACATGTCCTCTGGGCCAATCTAGAATTAGTGGAGGTCACACATAGGCATGGTCTCCACCAGGAAAAGTAATAAGGAAGATGGATTCGCTATTCTTCTTAACTGTAAGGAGAAAGTGTGTCCAGGACTTCTCCCAAGTAGGGTGACCAATCCTTCTGGTTTGCTGGGGCTGTCCTGGTTTCAGCACTGAAAGTTCTGTATCTCAGGAACCCCCTTGCCCTCCCCACCGACCCTGTCAAAGCAGGACACTTGGCCACCTACTCCCCATCCTATTTTCTGTGAGTCTGGGGTCTCTAAAATGCTGTAAGCAGAGAGGTCAATGTGCATGCATGATTGAGATGTTAGCAGCTGGTGGCTGTGTGCTTGTCTTCTTGCAACTTGGAGCTAGCTAGCTCAGAGGGTCACTCCATCACTGTTTGTTTAATGGCATGGCTTGGTATTGGTTCTCCCCAAACTGCTTGGCCATTATGCATCTTGATGGGACCGCCTATGGGCTATTTTAACAGGTGCCTTACCACCTGCCCAGTGCTGCAGATGATTCCACAATTTAGCTAATGCATTTTCATTATTTAGGTGACATTTTCGCCTTGTGCAATTTTAGATAGACATGTAAATCAACGAGGGGGTCAGTTAGGCAGTTTCTCTGTGTGATGTGTCAATATATAACTAATGGCCAAAACGCAGACCCAAGCAAGAGAGCATTTTCCCTCCTCTCCTGTAATGTACAAGATGTGTTTTAATATTAATTCTTCCTTTATCCATATATCAATAATTGAGCACTGCATCAATTAATATGCTGGGCAAATTGCATTCCCCATCCTCTCATTCACCGTGTATTTCGGTAATGGAGATAATTTTCAAGATGAAGTATACAATTTAAAATGGATTTAAAAGAACAACTAATAAAGGAGAATTGATTCAGGGAAGAAAAATTTTGGATAATTTTAGGAAATCTTAGCCCTGCATCCAAGCCTGTGGATATCTGTAAGGAGACCCTGTCCAAATGATCCAGTTTTATACACACTGCAAAATTTCCCAATTGCAAAGGATGAGGGAGAAGGAAAATCACGTGCATGCACACACACACAAACCAAAATCTGGCCTCCTAATGAGGGCATATATATAATCTCCAGCCGTAGGTTAGGAAGGCTAAACATTCCTGCTAGCAAGTCTTTCTGAAGCTTTCCATTTGCTGGGCTCAGTTGGTGGGGTTTGGTTTTGCTGTTGATTTGCTGAACTGGCACAGAAGCCCCAGCAGCCCATCCCGCAGCCCCCCTTCCTTCCCGTTTCCCGGTACACACCCTGGCTGAGAGCCCTGCACAGCGATGGGCGGCCAGCAGCCTTTAAGCCCGCAATGACACGGCGGAGTCGGTAGATGGCTGTAGACAAGTGTGCTGGACTGTGTGTGTGGTATAAAGAGCAATGAGTCTGGGGAGGCCTTGGCCAGACTGGATGCTGCTTTTATCTGAAGTACATTTAAAGAGATAAAGGGGAAGCCGGGTTGCTGTACATGTTCTTTTTCTCTGCGGCTGGAGCTTTACTTTGAGTTTAAAAACATTCTCAGAGGCTGGCCTCCCTGAGTCGCCTGCTCTGTGCAGATGTACTTGCCTCAAGAGGATCGGCCACCTTCCCGTAAATTCCAGCAGTGGGGACTTGCATGGACACTCCACCAGCCATCAGGAAATGGTGTAGGGCCGCCTGTTTACGATCACACCATCGCTGTTATTATCAATACTACCAGTATCGTCAGTGTTTGTTCTTGCCACTGTTGCTGGCTGCCTAAAGTGTCCGGATCTGCTCATTAAGCAGCCACACCAAGAATTTGTTACCTAAGCAGCCTTGACAGGAAAGAGAGGAAAGGCAAGAGTTAGGAAGGAAAAGGAGAGAGAGAGAGAAAGAGAGAAAGAGAGAGAGGGAGGCGGCCTGAAGCAAGTCACATCACACACAGTGCCACTGAAGGAATGCTATCCTCATAAACTCATAAACAAGCACACCAAACCTTGTATAAGGAAAGAAGAGGGGCTCTAAGGACTTGACAGGAAAAAGGCAAGATTTTCTACCCACTGGTTTCAGTTTTTCTTCCAGACACTCTTGGTGAAGTAAGGAGACTTCTGTTTGCTGACAGAGAGCCCTTGATTTCTCTTTCAAGATGATGTATTTGTGGGTAGGTAGTCGCTCTCTCTCTCTGTCTCTCTCTCTCTCTGTCTCTCTCTCTCTCTCTTTCCCCTCTCTCTTTCTCTCTGATTAATAAATTGACTTCGGGGGATAAAGATTGCAGCCCAGAGTAATCGCATTTTGTGTAAGGTGATTATGCCCGTGGCAGAATAATCTTGCACTGCTACAGGACATGGGCTTGCATTTCCAGTGGGACTTTAGGCAAGAACTGGTTCATTAGCATTAAGCTGCAATTTTATTTTCAGTTGCAAAAAAGGAAACAGCAGAAAAAATGTGGGGGGGGTGGGCAATGCATGGCTTTCTCTTTTCTTGAAACACTGTGATGGTGAATTCAGGAACTAAAAAAAAAAAAAAAGAGAGAGAAAGAAAGAAAAGGTCTGGAAAAGCCGGTTCAGGCATGAAGCAATTTCTCCATCACTTGTAGCTGGGTGGGATTTCATTTAATAACCAAGAACGGACTGTTCTGAGTACTGGTGGGGTTTTTTGTTTGTTTATTTCATTTTTTTTCCTTCTTACAAGTGACTACTTATTTGTCATTTGGGTGCTGAATGTTGTAGATGAGAAAAGTGTGTTTTATTTGCCTTGACCAAGTGTGTGTCTGTATATGTGTGTTTTACAAGACTGGCTTTTAAAAAGGTGGATTTCCATGTGCTTGTTCTGGCTTACTGCATAGTGGTCGTTGTTTTTTGTTTGTCTGTTTGTTTTTAGGAGATGGCATGAAAATCTAAGCATTGAAGTGGTGCCCTGTAGTTATTGATTATAATATTTAACTGTTGAAACTATTGAAAAAATAGTCATCGGGTTTGAGAGGCTTCGACAAATTCCTTATTCATGTTTTGGGGGAACAGACGGATGTTCTGGTTTAGTTGGGCCACTGAAGGACTTGTGAGCATTTATCAGCCCTGTAACCAAAGACCTAGGTCTTTAATTTCACGTTCAAGATGGTGTTCCCTGCTTTACCAAGGGAGGGAGGCGTTCGCGAGGAAAAGCTTTCCCTTTATCGCCAGCATCACCATCATTGCTGTTTCTCGCTGTTCAGCATACTTAGGAAAACCTCTTTTTATTCTCCTGCCTCCAATCCTTCTTTGAGTTCAACTCAGATCCATGAACTTGCCTTTGCTGGAAGGAAGAAAGCCTCTTTGTTGAATTATTTGGTAATCACACCAGTTCTCTGACCTCTGCTGGGGTCTCTGCCTGCTTTACCACTCAGTGAGCTTTGTGATTTAGACACCCCCCACCTTATTTTTTTCTCTCTTTTTCCCTCTCTTTTCTTGTGGACATTTCCTTTGTAGTGACTTTAGCTCCATTTCCACCTGGCTTATTTTTGCACAGTTTGATACAATGAATTCTGCCAGCTGGGGACAGACTGTCTCTATTATTTTTCTTTCATTTGAGAGCAAGTGTCCCTCTTCCAAGTTGCCCATCGTTAAAGAGGTGTTTGGAAATATAAAATCACTAAAGAGCATACACTTAACAGAAATAGTTTTACTTAAAAACACTGAATTGTCCTACCCTAATTTTGATGGTGGAGGTCAAAACCATAACATTTTTGAATGTTTACAGGGGTTAATTGTTAAGCACTAAGAAAATCTGTCACATGGGATTGTGACATCAGTTACTAAAGAAATAACTATGCTAGTTTTCAGGGAAAGGAGTCTGCTCTGGCTTTCATTTTGTGAGTGGACTCTGGTTAATTGTAAACCAATTTCAATACCTCTGTGCTAAGTTAACGGTTTACTGGCCACACTTTTTCTCTGAGTTGCTAAGTAGTGTCGATGATTTTATTCATGAAGTTTGCCAGCTCTCACACACTTTCAGGTTTGCAACTCAAAGCAGGGGAAAGCCTCGCATGTCCCAGGCCCTCTCCCAGGTCCTAAGAGCTTGCTGACCTGCTTTCTTGTAATTAGCCCTGGACTTTTAAAAGCTGCATCCACCAATTCCTATTTTCCTTTCTGACTGATGCTTTCGGTGCTGTATGTTTTTATTAACTGCATTTATCAAATTGAAAAATGGTTACTACCTTCCTGCCTTGTGCTTAAGTATTCTATTTACATCTTTAATTCAGATTTTTTTTTTTGGTCTGCATTCAAAAAATGGCAGAGGCTTTACATGGGAACAGCTGGAGCCATGCTGTTTAAGGAGATACGAATTAGCCAGCCAGCACGAATGCAGGGAGGTCGTGGGGTTTTCCCTCCTTCCCCTTTCTTCTTTTTTTAATGTGCAGGCTCTGTTATTGCCTTCCAGTCTGTAAATAAAGATATAAATGTGGCTGATATCTCTGTTTAAGAGCTCGTGTTTTTTAGGAACACGAATCTCAGCTAGATCCATGTATGAAAACAGTGTCTGCTGCTCTCGTGAGGATATAAAAATGAAAATGAAGAGACCTGGAGATACAAGGAAACACATTCCGTATTCAGCTTGTTCTGGTCATTGTTTCTTAAGTTTGCTAAGCAGGCTCTTTCTGGGCACCTGTGTTAACAGCTCATGATATCAGCGAGTATATTTTCATTAAGATTGAAAACTTTCTGGTGGGGGTGGGGGGAGGTGTAGCCGCATACCGGATGGAATCTTTTCCCTCTGTACCCGCTCAAGCCTATCAGTGTCAGGACTGTCTTCTCAGGATGAGAAGGCAATGCAATGCTTTGCTTTGGAATTACACTAATTAAAGACAGTGTAGCTCCCGTAACCCAGTCTGATGGTGGAATTGCAGATATGCAGCATTGAAATCTTTCAGCCCCGTCTACCATTTGTATATGGTTTCCTTAAATGTCCTGAAGGAGTTTTTCCTATAAAAAATAAGATTGCTAGTTTTCCTTGTGCTCCATTTCCCTTGGGTGAGGATAGATGGGGGTACAGAGCAAAGAAAGGGGAGCTCTCTGGCACTGTTTGCTAACTTCTAGGCAGTTTTGATTCACCAAACTCAGGCACAGTGGAGGAGAGAGAAACAAGCTCTCCCTGGGGACCTCCAGAGAAAGCAGGAAGCACGGTTTTTCCGGAGGCCCTGCTCTGGGTGGGGTACCAAGTTACACATGCCATAGGAGAAGCTAAAGCCTTTTGGCTTCTCTACTGTGGTTACATAATCCCACCAGTATTCGTCTTTCTGGGGAGACAGTTGAGCTGGGCCTTCCCAGGGCTGGCAAATCAAGCTGGAAGTTGATACTTGGTCATCTAATCAGAGACACAATATTCACCTTATTCCTCAAGTCCTGGACCCAGCCGTCCCCAACATCCACACCTCTGTGATGGGCATCCGTTTTTGACTTGGGAAACTTTTCTCTTCTCTTTTAAAATAGAGAACCATTTCCATTTTATTATTTCTACTCAAATTTTTCTCACTTCTGGGCCAAGAGCTCTTCCTTGGTTCTTTTTACTCATTAAAATACTGCAATATTTATTTTTACTTTATTATTATTTTATAATGCCCCCCCCCACCTCTTTTTATAAACAGAGTGTTATGCGCACCTATCTAAGCTTAACGTGGGTGGAGAGGAGCAACACGTAGACCTTCTCGGAGTGACGCCGCAAAGTCCGGGGAGGGGCACACAGCTCGGAAGGCTTTTGCCAGGACAGTTCGATCACACGAAAAGGGAATCCGCACCAATGCATCGTGCTTTCTACAAGATCCTGGGAGTCCTGTGTCTCCCGCTATGCATTACCCTTGGCAGAAACTCCACCAATCAGAATATTCTATTCTCAGCCAGCTCGTAGCAAATTTAGGGAGTAGCTGAATTTACCTGTGGCCTGTCCCTTTCATTCTCATCCTATCCTGGGTATTTGGGGGATGGTCTCTAAATTCTCCATTTTCTTTCCTGAATGCCTAAAGCTTTTTCTGTTCTATTCTCCACTTTCTAGCCCTTGATTATAAACTGATTATAGATTGCCAGTTTATAGATTCTTTATAGATTAGAGATGATACAATAATTACAGATATAAGCTATAGTTGTTTTATGTTCTAGGGTCACCATGCCAATTTAATTTATACTCCTTTAGGCCAGAAACCATATCCCTTCCTTTTAACATTTGCCTTCCCCCTTTATTTCAAAGAAACAATACACATGCCCTCTGTAGTAAAATGAGTCAACGAGAAGAAAATAAATAGCATTAACTCTCTGAGCACCTAACATATGTGCCTTAACATTAACACTGGGCAAATTTCTTAGGTTTTTCTAACACGCACATACACGAGTGCACACACAATTATCTTCTCATTTTGGAAGCAACATTGATCACAAGGATTGTTAGGCATATCGCTGATTTATTCAGAGGGTGTGTTGTTTGTTTTTTGTTTCTGCTGTGTGTGTGTGTGTGTGTGTGTAACAGTAGAAATGCTATGGCATTCAAAGGGGATACCAATTGCAAAACCCTTCTTGAGTTCAGATGCATTAAAATGTGAAGAAAGGAAAAAGAAAACCTCAGAGAGGGAATAGTCTGAAAAATGAGATCACACTGTTTTAAAACTTACTGTTTCGTAACCTGCTTTCATCACTTCACATTTTGTGCTATGAAATATTTTTCGCAGCGGCATCTGTAATGCTTGCATGGACGGTTGTTGCATAAACTGTCAGTTGTCTCTGCTTATATGAATCTTTTTCAGTACCTTGTATGGTCTTAATATATTCAGGAAGCATACACTCATTCAGCTTGTTGATTCTTTATTAGGCTTTATTGAGCACAAACTGTGTGCAAGCCCTTAGACTGGGCCTCGAGGAATATACAGTTAAGCAAAAGACATGCTGAGAATTAGGAAGAGCTGAAAATGGAGGGTGATTGCAACACCTGTTGGCTGCGATGCACAAGTTTGCCAATTATTTGCTCCCACTTCAGATATTTGCTCCCCTTTGCCAGATCTAACCCTCGGATGCCCTGCTCTCTGTTGTGATTCCCACGTCTGCTTTGGGACATGGAGGCCTGAGCATGGTCTGTTTCTCTGAGTTGGTTGACCCATTAGTTGAATAGCTCCTTTTTGTGGGAACTCTTCCTAAAGATTGCTGGTGGCAACCAAAAAAAAAAACATTTTGGGGAGAAAGCTTTCAGTGTTTTATCCCAAAGCTGAGAATTTCTATGTTTTCTATGACTGGACTATTTTGTAGCAAAATGCCTCAAGGATATAAAGATGACTCCTTTCCTCCAAAGGCTTCTGATTCAGAAATTCTTTTCTATTGACCTGAAAAGTTCATTGTGGGGAAAATGGAAGTTCTTATGGCCAGGATCCTCACCTGACCCTAAATTACTTGATGATGTAATTGGCCTGCTGCTTAGCTAATGCTTCCACACCCTGGGCAATGAGCTATTATTGACTGAGTCACTATATAAAGAGCTCTTCCCAGTGCTCTGGGCGGAGGCAGAGATGGAGGTGGATTATGGACCTGCAGACTGCTGGATGCAGACATGATTCTAGTGCTCAACCTATCACTAGGAGAAAAGCTGGGTATAAACCCTTTTACCCCAAGAATGTTCCATTGTCATTTCTCGGTCTCACTGAATCCATAGGGAACTTGTCCAGGGCTGAAACCCTCAGGCAAAACATTCATTTTGCACCCATACTGGTATCTTAGTTAGGGGCTGAGAAAAATGGACCCAGCCAATTCTGATTACTGTGATGGCAATGCTCATTCTAACTCATCTCATGACTTTCTTGACTGTCACTCATGCTGAGATCCCCTCTATTGTCTCTATATTACCAGGGGACAGCTCAGAAACTCAAACATTCCCTGTTTTCTCAAACACTCCCACCAACCATGTCTTCCTCCAAACCCAGGGCATCTCCCCTCTGCGCTCCAACTAAGGAGCGTCTACAATGTTGCTTAAAGAGATGTTTCAACATTTGGAAAGAGCTAGTTTCCCAGCATCTTTAAGGCAGAGGTATCCATTTGTGCAGACACTCTCAGGTGGGAGACGGCCGACTGGCCTTCGTGAGTACTCCAACCTTCTGGTTGATGAGAAAGAAACAGGACCAAAAGTTAATGGATGGGAGCTCATTTATGACTTGTATTGTCTCCCTGCTCTGGCTTAACCATTCATGGCCTCTACTCACTGCAGACTCTCTCTGGCAGAAGGAGTAATATGTTATTTTCCGCTTGAGCACCCAGGAGCCATTGATGTAAATTGATCAGTACTTTTTTTGTATTTTTCTGAAATTCTGTTTACATGCACATTCCTCTTTGTCTGTAAAGTAATTTGTATCATAAAGCCCCATCCATTTTTCTTTCCAATCTAATAATGATACTAAACTCATTGAATTCTCAAGTCTAAAGATTCTTGTAAAAATAATGGTTCATCTATACAGGGCAGTAAATACATAGTATTGCGTCGAAGAAAACAAAAAATGGGCCAATGCTTTCTCTCCGTAGGATATGCTAGGCAGTAGGTTTAGGTTCCTTTCAGCTACATATATAAAGCAAAACCTAATGAATATTAATATAAAAGGGTTGTGGAAGCTTTATGCTTAAGTTTAAATGTAGTCGTTGGCCAACTCTGAAGGTTCTTTAGCTCCAGAGGATCATACAAAAATGGCTTAATGCAAAGCAACCCTTCTATTCTTCATTGTACACTATGAGAGATGTTCCATATACCTTTAGAAAATTTCACATACCTTCAGACAAATACTTGATCGAATGAAGCAGGTATGAATGACATATGCAAATTAGTTTCTGTACAAACCTGGTGTCCCCATTCAGGAAAGAACAAACTGAAAAATTAATATTTGATACCGACAAGATAATCTGGGGACACAAGAGAGTATTGTTTTGACAACTGAAGAACATGAGGCTTTTAGGACAAGCAGAGAGAGCATTGCACATTGTGCTTTCCGTTTATTATCTGAAGATATCTTAGGTGAAAATTCTAGGAAACATTTGGGAAGGAGAGGTAGATAGAGGAAGAGGAAGATCTGGAAACGATTGGGAGAAATTTAGTGCTGTTTCGAGTGGTGACGTCTATTGGATAGACTACACCATGGCTGTCTTTGCATCCTGAATCTTACATTCTCCATGGTTTTATATCTCTCAGAGTCAGACTTTCAACTTTTATATATTGATTGACACCCCTAGGTACTTTGCTGGGGGGATTTCTGCATTCCTTTATTATTGATATATTGTTCAGCCCACTGCATTGTCTTGCCAGTAGGTCTGGTGGAATGGGTGAGATTGAAATGTCCTTAGACAAGTGTAGAAGACACACACAGAGAGAGAACTCTCTGCTTGCATTTAAATAACTTGCTACAGATTACACTGGGGTTATCAACTCTCTTTGCTTACCCAGAAGTTTGTCCCATCTCTTCATACCTGAGGAACAGATCTTGCTTTTCCAAAACCTCAAAGACAAATGTTCATGGCAGAATAATCTCTCTAGTATTAAAGAATGACCTGTAATTCTGTTATTTGCAAATCTGTTCACATTTTATTGATAAAGTTCATAATTTTTTCTAGCTAGAATATTGGGTCTTAGTGGAACCCATTAGGAAATGAAAATTTGGCTCAAAATTTTTATCAGCAGTGTGGAGTTGCATACTATCTACATTTGGCCATTTCTTTTCTATTTCCCTGAATTATACTGTGAGTCCTTTCCCTGAGGAATCACACTGAGCCTTCTCTCTATCCTTGGATGTCACAATACACACCAGGTGGGAGCTCAGAGTATGTTTATTGATGATGATTGTGTTTACAAAATCTTGGTGCATCACTAAAAAGATAGAAATTTGTTTTTAAATTCATTTATTTGTTCAAAAATAATTCCTGAGCATTTCCAATGTGTCCGGTACTGCGTGTGCTGCATGCTGAGGGACACAGGGCACATGAAATGGTCCCAATCCTCATGAAACTCATATGCAGTCGAGGAGACAGATAAAAACAAAATACAGCAAAGCAAAAGTGGTATAAGGAGCAAAAACGGTAGGTAAGGTTAGGTAAGGCTCACGGTAGCAGAACTAAGTCAAGTTCAAAAGGGGAGCACATTGGCTTCCATATCTGAGAAGTCCAAAGGTGGACTTTCAAGGCCAGGTGGATGCAGGCAGTCAAGCCAGGTCACTGAGACCCTGATGCAGTTTCTCAGAACCACTTTCCTGTCTGCTTTCCCCACGAGCGGCTGCAGCCTGACATCCACTGTGGTGGAAGCCCCAGAGAATCAGCCACATTCATCCAAGAAGTAGCAGGTTCAGAAAAAAGTTCTGAGGCCAATTCTGTAGCTCCTGGACTGGACCACTTACCTATCCTGAACCAAGTCCTGAGACAATGTCCACACCTGGGTAAAATCACCCCTGTTTAGAACCTGTTTGGGGTTCAACTCCAAAACCACATGAACTGAGGGTAGGAGAGAGGTGGTGTTCCAGGGAAATATTCAAGAGCTGGTACCAGAAGGAGAGATGAATGCTGATTAGGTAAAAGCACAGATTACAATTACAGCTTGCAGCGGGGTCTAAGACAGACTCCAAAAAGGAGCTTGGGTAATCAAATAATGCAGGGGCATTAGAAATGGTGGCACCAGGCAACATTTTTCCAAGAAGGGGTTTTCTCAGCCAGAACCGGAGGGTTAGGAGGCTGCTGTCAGGGAGGAAGCTGCAAGGAAGAGGTGGTGATGTTCTAGAAGGCCAGGTTGGCCAAAGCTCAGGGTGCAAGGAAGTGTGGTCGGAAGATGGTTCTGATAGGCAGGAGCCAGATCATGCTGTGTTCGAGCTGCACTGCACGTGGTCCAATTTAAAAGATCCACTTCTGTCATGTCACACGCAAGATTTAAACCAAGGGAGAGGGGACCGTACAGAGAGCAGGGAAAGAGACTGAGTGAGCTTTTTTTATTTTCTATTTTAATTGAGAAATGTTGGCGAAATGAGCAGTCATTTCTCTCCTCAGATTTTAAGCACCTCTCCATCTGCTACAAATAACCAAATTGCACCCAATTTGACTTCACAGCCACTCATAAAAGGCAAGAACATGTGTACACGAAACCCACGGCTTCCCTGCGTCCATCTCTAATTCATATTCTCAGAGAAACCTGATCCTCAGGCCTCTGCAGTTACTCCTTCACGTATGCTGAATCAGCAGGCTTCTCGCGCTTCTTCAGAAAACTCTGCGGAGAGAGGGGTGGTGGGGGGGGGGAGCGGGATAAAGGATCAGCTGAAAAAAGAGGACCGTGAAGTATATTGAAACTCTGAGGTCCCCTGCAGAGCTGGGGGGAAAGGCATGGGAAATCCTTGAATAAATCACAGTACTTTACACAATGGCCTGCTCTGTCCAGCAACCCAGGATCTTTGGTTGATGATCAGAAACACAAACAGTTTAATAATAGTGAGTGTTGTTACGAATTTCAAGTATCTTCAAGGGCCTTTGACTTAAATGAGCTCAGTGATGGAGTATTCAAGGAAAGAGAGTGTTGTTAATGCGCTAAATTAGAAGGCTAATCAAAGAGGCAAGCGCTACAAATGAGAACAGGAACACAATTAGTTAAAGGAGGATTGAGAGGAAAGACAGGAGGGAGGGTTTTCTTTTTCCTTTTTTGTTTTGTTTCGTTTCTGCCATATGCATGATCGCTGCACATGTTCCCTGAAGTCCTCAGTGTTCGAAACCATTGGAAAGGGGAAGGACTTTTATGCCATTCGTCCGTTTGTACACAAGGCAGCACACTTTATGAAAGTAAAGGGATTTCATTCACGTGCAAACACTGAAGCATGTACAATCATGTATCATCTATTAGTAATAGCACATTACTTATGAGGGTATGAGGCATTGTAATGGTTAAGACCACGTACTTTGTATTAACGCCCTTCCACTATTATATACATGTCACCCTCAGTTTCTCCATCTTTAAATCAGGGCTGATACTAGTGCATGAGGTGGCTCTCCAGCTGGTATTGAGCTGAACGGCTGAGTAGCCATACCGGGCGCTGATAGCCAGCCCCCTTTTTGATTAGTTGCTGCATTCTTCTAGTGGGTCAGTGTCCAGACTCGATCGCTTGTGAAACATTTTGCACATCACTCTTGCTTAGTACCTTCTCCAAAGGTTGGGGTGCAGATTCAAATGACAGTGCAAGAAAGATATTTAGAATCACATACGGCGGGTGGTAGGTGTTAGGTGGAAGTCAGCTATAAGCACTAGTAGCATGATTATTATAACAAATAATCACTCCGTAATGATGAGGGAGACCGTGCATGGAACCAGGGTGGCCACTCTGTCTAGCCGCAGTGGGAAATGGCTGGTTCAGAGTGAGGAGTTTGGAGCCAGCCAGACAGGGGTACTGTGTGTGACCTTGGGTATTGTATGAACCCCTTTCCAAAATGGTAATAAAACTTGAAGAAGCATGAGCATGATTTGATAGAACCTTTTTTTAGTGCCTAGCTCAGTGCTTTGCCTTGAAATGTGAGACTTGATGCTCTTTTTCTTCCTACAACTAAATAAAACTCTCAAGCAGAGAAGGAAAAAGTCTCCAGACAGGGATGAGGAGGACAGACAATAGAAGATGAAAGCAGATAGTAAATTTAGTCTCTAAAGGAACAGACTGAGAGTCCTGGTATCGGTGTTCTGAAAAATGGGTAGAAGAAATGTCCAGGAAAAGTGTTCTCTTAAAAAAGAAATATGGTTGCTTTCTTTATGTAAATAAAAGTAATGTTTGGATACGATAAAACATTGGAAATATGAATACAAGCATCAGTCTCTCCTAGCGCTCACTCCTGTTAATATTTTGATATATTTCTCCATCTTTTAGAAGATCAACACATCTGAATTTACTTGGATATCCTTTTCCCTCCAAAATGGGGATCATACCGGAAATATATTTTCATACACATTGTTTTGAAACATTTTCGGGTGTCATTAGATTTTTGGGGGAAATATGTGTTTTTAAAGGTGGTATCATTTTTTAGCATTTGGATACACCATAATTTTCTTACCCATTTCCTTATTGTTGGAATTCATGTTTTTTAACATAGCCCATGATAAATATTAATGAAACGAACAATAACAACTTTAAAGATGGACAAAATGGGCAAAGGAGAGTGAACAATTTTGATGGAAACAATCAAATGGCCATAGATATAGGACATTACGTTCATCATCCCCCATGTTAAATAAATGCACACTAAAAATGAAAACAAGTTATTTTTAATCAGGAGAAATTTTGAAAAGGATAATATACTGATTGCTTGCCAGAATTGAGAATACTCATTTTCATGCATTTTTCTAGCGATACAAACTGTTAAACATTTTTAAAGGTTGGTTTGCAAAGATACAGTATGTTTAAAAAGAGAGTGGCTCATACTTTATGACCTGATAATAAGTTCTTTAAGTATACTAAATATTTTCTCAAGTTTTCATTTGAAAGTTCCCATGCAGACATCTCTTGGCCTGCATAGAACCCATTCCTATAGCTAGGAATTGATTCTTTCTGTATCATGATGGCACAGATAGAAGCTAAACAAGCTGGTGCTATACCACTCTCCTTTAGCCTGGAGAAATTCATGATACATCCGTGTGATTGGAGAATGTACTATTCACTGAGGGTAAGAGGCAATTCAGGGAAAAATTAATACTTACATGTGATGGCAAGAAATCTCTGAGTTATATTCCAGAGTGTCAGTAATAGTGGTCATAGAATATAGCAGTGCATATATATGAGTGACATCAAAGAATCTTAGGTGGAAGAAAGAGGCTCAGAGAGAGAAATGATGGGCCCAAGTTTATACAATCATAAGCATGTGTTGAAGGGAAGCAGACCACATATTGAAAAGGGACACTTCTTAAAAAGATCATATGACAGTTGTTACAGCAAAGAGGAAGGCTTATTATAAGGTTATTGGAAGACAGATTTTGTGAGAGCAAGATTTTAAGGCATGTAGAGTAGGTATTCCATGGATGGTATATTTTAAATGTGTTTACTTCCACCCGAGACACAGTTTCTGCTCCCAAGCCAGTTCCAAACCCCAGCCCCTCTTGATGAGAGAACTTGGCTAATGCTAAGCAATCAATGAGCTGCAATTTCTGACTTCTAAACCAAGTACCATTCGGCTCTGCTCTGTCTGTCTGCATCCCAAGTCCAGAGGTTGTACAGTTCGGTGAGCTGCACAAAGGCATTGAGACAAGGATGAAATCCAGTCTCTGCATCCCTCATCAAGCTGTGTACCATTGCCTGGAGCTGCATCCACCCAGATGCAAGGGTGCCATTTCTTTGGACAGAAGTTACATAAGCTTCCAATTTTGTACCCGTATTGGGATAGGCCTGCCCAAAGGAAGGTGCTTGGTGCCTTTTTCTAATTCACAACAAAGCAGTGTAGGTAGGCAAAGTCGTGCCAGAGTCTACTCTTTCTTCAAAAGGAAATATTCCTCTTGCTCTAGGCCACAGGATCCTGGGTCAGCTGCTATTTGTGGGGGCTTTCCCATGGCAGCTCAAATTTAAGAAGGGAGATGAGAACGTCTATGTTGATTCTAACTTTGTAAAGGAACTCTATTCCATATATATCCACAGACTATTGGATTCCATTATTAGCCTATATATGAAAAAGGATCTGATATTGAGCTTAAATTCTACTGAAAGCCTTAGAATTGTCTTTAGTGAAGTGTTAAATAGTAGTCTTCAAGCATTCACTTTTTAGATGTCTTCACAGGATTTAAAGGAAGAATAAAACATGCCAGTATATTTATGAATCATGAGATTTAATAGAGACCAAAGTAGATCTTATTATTGATGTGCTCACTGCTTCATTAAATTCCCCTTAAGGCTTGTGGCATGGATATGGATCATTTGCAATAATAATTATGCAGTGATCGATTGATTGGGTCTGACATTGCACTTGTCACCTTGAAATGCAAAATCCATCCATTTTCAACAGTGTGAACGTTTCTTGCTAATCTTGCACACCAGCATGCAATAGTTTATTTTATGGAGAAAGTACAATTTATAAAGTTTGGAGACTTAACATTAACCTTTTGCTAAAAGTTGAAGTATCACTTGTCATTTTGCAAAGAAATGAAAATCATCCAACCAGCAATTTTTCTGAGATTAGAAAACACAGTCTAATTTCAAGAGAACTTTTCAAACCAAAAATGCTTGTACTTCAATTGAGTGCTACAAGCATACTGAGTATTGTGGTGGCTGAGTGTGGCTGATACAATTGCAAGCTTGAGCCTTACTCTGCTTGTGTGTAAAGATACACAAACACACACATTCACGCACATCTGTATATCTGTCTTTCTATCTGCTCTTTATTCCGTGCCTGTTTACCTAATTCTCTCTGCGCCTAAAAATATAATGCAAAACTCTGTTTCTGAAAAGTGTGGGTGCTTTCCAAGCCTTCTGCAACAGATATGACTGTATGTTGTACCATCTGAAGAGTCACACTTTTCTTGCCAAGTTGCAATTTTTTTTAAAGAGGGGATAGGAAACCAATGACCTCCTTCTGCATTTGTATCAGCTTTGATTTTCAGAACCGGAATTGTCTTGAGTTCATGATGCGCCCAGTCTCAAGTCAGGTTAGCAGCGGATAATGATTTATAGAATTGCTTGTGAAGGGTCAGGGCTTGGGCCTGACCCTGGGGATAAAACAGCAGGTGTGGCTGATGTGGCCCTCTTCCACAACTTACACTCTAACAAAGGATAGGCCCTTCTTCAGTCCTGCTGCATTTGGAAACCTACTGCTAAGTGAAGAAGAGGTAGAAGAAAAAACGAAATACCCAATAAGGTCCCAATTGAAGTATATTAAAAACAACAATGATATGAAGGAAGATATTATTGTTATCCCCACGATGCATGTTATGACACTGAGGAACAGAGAGGTTAAAGTTCCTAAAAGTATGAGCTAATAAATGGCACAGAGTCAGGATTTGAGCACAGAGGCTATGGTTTGAAAAAGTTCATTTCTAAAAGTGTGTTCCTGTACCAGTAGGTGACAGTGGCTGGTATGGCTGATAGCTATTTATTTCTTTTTGCCTCTCTGCTATTTCTGATTTTCTCTATTATGTGTATGCAATATTTCATGATAAAAACAATTTAAAGAAACAGAGATATATGAATAGGCTCCATACAGGACATTCTTTCTACCCAGGAAGCAGAGCAGTGTCAGCATTTATATAAAAAGACCTCCAAGGTCCTCAACAATATTTCAGCAGTCTCCAGTCCTGTGACCTAAAATACATGTAACCCTAAGCCCTGAGAAACTACGAGTAGCTAATGACACCATTTGCAAAAACTCTACCCAAGTGTGAGAACTCTCAAACAGCTGTTTTCTGTTTGTTGACCGTAGTCTCTCTTTCAAACATGTTTGGACACTTGGAATTTGCCAACCATCTGCCAGTTAAGACAACTTTGTTTCCTATTACATAATACTGACAAGAGTAAACATGGAATTTAACCTTGCTTTTGTGCTTTTCCCATATAAAATCTAAAATCATTTGTTAAACAAAGCAATTCTACATGATGACATAATAGCAATTTTAGGATATATATATATATACACACACACACACACACACACACATCCTAAATTTGTATATAGATTAAGGCCAAGTTAAATAATAAAAACAGCATTCATATATTGAATGTCAGGTACTTTATTGAAGCCTTTGCATTATTAACCTCTAAATGCTGCCCATCTCCCCTTCACTGCAACAGAATTGGGGTGTCATGCAGGACCAGTGGTTACCGTGGCGTCTTCTGGGAGAGAATCAGTGTAGTTTGGAAAAGCTTCTAAATGAAATGACATCTTGCCTCATCCCCATGGGGAGACTGCGCTCCTCTGAGTTGAACAGGCGATTCTAATCCTGAGATGGGGGAAGTTTTAACTAGGTTGTAGATGAGGAAAGTGATATTTAGAAAAGTAAAATAACTTGTTCGAGATCTGGTTTGCCTGGCTTCAGAATTCATGGTAAAAGTGTCATGAAAATATTTGGCTTCTATCATCAGTTCAGGACCTCTTGCTATAGATTGCGGACTCCTCAGGGTGAACTTTTAAACCAGGGCACCAAACGACAAGAATGTTACTCATATTAGTCACATGCTAATGGCCAGTGGAGAGAAACACAGTAAGCCAAGGGAATCTGCTGTTCACTTCCTTCAGCCACTTGCTTTTTTATTGAGTGTTTCTCTGCCTTTCCATTGTGACTAGCACAAATGACCAACTCAAATCAGCTTTTAGGCAAAATCACACATAAATGGATAATTTATTAGCATACAAAACAATAAAGTCCAAGAGGATGATCTCAGACACAGCTGTTCCCAGAAATTCCTAGCATATTTTCAGAAATCTCTCCTTCTCTCCTCTCTCTGTCTTTCTTCCCCTCAGCTCTGTTTTCTTTGATTCAGGCTTCAGTTGCAGATAAGCCCTCCTCCCAGGTGGCCGCCAGCAGCTCCAGGCTTATGTTCTTCTAGCTACGCACCTTCAGCTGAAAGACAGCATCTCTGTCTGCATCTTTAAGTTGAAGCAAAAGTCCCAGGAGTGCCTCTCATTGGTTCAGTTTAGGGTATATGACCATCCATTAGCCAATCAGTAGTATTTGGTGATTGGCCAGATGTGGGCCACATGACTACCCATGGAGACTCGAGTTTTCATCTTCTCCTCTGCAACCATTTGTTCCAGAATGGAGGAGGTACAGTTCTGCTTAAGACAAGTGGAGGTAGACAATTGATGCTAGGCAAGAAAAGCAATTGTTCCATGCCTAGTATTTATCTTTGCTGGTGACAGCTCTCTGAAATGACTCTGTCTAGTAGAATTTCTTACTATACAAATCTGGTATTCCTGGGACTGAGAGAAAGTTAGAACTACTTAGTGTGCCCTTATTGAATTCCTCTTTACTCCTTTGCTGCATATCTGTAACAGCACCATGAACAATGAACATGTAGTTGACGTCTTTGAGTGTAGTCCACCTGTGTGCTCTGTTGCATTTTAAACAACTAGGTGAATGATTGTGCGTGTGTGTGTGCGTGCGCATGTGCACATGGGTGTGAATTTTTGTCTCAAGATAGCTCTGCTATCCATCCTGGTAAGACAACTGGCAGCCTTGGCTAATTACATGGCAAGGTTAGTTGAGAATTGGCAAATGCTGCAATCAGATTGAAAAGTATTTTATAACCCCACACTGTATATTTTATATGAACAAAAATGATCCCTGCTGATGTTCAGTGATGAACCTAAGTCTTTGGGATCTCTTACAGTTCAGCAGGTCATTGATGCAAGACCACCCCTTGCCTTTTTGCTTCAGTGTTTGGGTTTTCTATATGCTTCAGGACTTTTTCTTTTGAAAATCATTCTGTCTCAGAGCCTTGGAATAATAATTATTATTTGGTTTCTGTTGTACTGATTTAACTTAATTCAACAGACATTTATTGAAAATCTATTACATGTGGGCTGCATGCTAGGCCCTTGAGATATGAATCCATAACACATAATCCCTGCCCCCAGGAAGCACCAAATTTATTAAGGTGAATTAGGTAGGGACTGATCTGAGCTGAAGTCCCAAAAGGTGTCTGATAAACAGTGTTAAATGGATACACAAGCAAATGGAATAGACTATTAATGAATTAATAAACTGGCATTTCTCATGCACCAGGCTCTCCCCTTGGCAGTGGTCACGTGCGATCAAGGAGAGGGACAGGGTCCCTGACGCCATGAGGCCTGCTTTCCAGGTAGGAGACAGGCAGTAAACCCTCAAACCAATAAGTGACTGGTGGCAGTCTGTGGTGTGTTCTAGAGGACAGAAGTGGGATTTGGAGATAGGGCAGTCAGGCCTCTTGGAGGAGATGGTATTTAAGCCAATACCCAAAATAAGAGGAACCAGCCATGCAAAGAGCACATAGAATGTTCTAAGCAGGAGGAGCAGGAAGTCCAGTGTCTGAGGCTGAAAGAGAGGGCTAGGTTCAGAGTGAGAGCAGCTAGAGCATCATAAGCAAGGGGGAGAGCAAGGCAGGGGCCTCCCTTCAGGGACAGAAAGGGCAGGTAGAGAGCATGTATAGAAGCATAGCATGTTCTCCAAATGTAAGGAGCTCAGAGAAGGCTGGGAAGGGGAACACCCGAGGGAGAGAGCTCAACCTCACTTGAGAACTTCTCCATGCTTGTGCATTCTTCTTTGTTCAGGAAGGTTAATTTTCTTTTTTAAAACATCTTTATTGAGGAATAATTAGTGCATGATATATTGCACATATTTAGTGTGTGCACTTTGTATGTTCTGACATATGTACACACCCATGAAGCAGTCACTACAATGAATATCTGCACCCCACAGAGCTTCCTCCTGCCCCTTTGTCACCTCTCCCTCCTACTCCTTCCCATCCCCTTCCCCAAGGCGACTGCTTTCTGTCCCTATACGTTAATCTGCCTTTTCCAGAATTTTACATAAATGGAGTCATAGAGTAGGTGGGGCTACTTTTTATAGCCATTAAGCCTACACAGAACTTGAGCCTTCTAATCTTTCTTCCATATGTCTTTTGTGTCTGAAAAGGATCTTGAAAGTCATTTAACAATAACCTCTGTTTCTCTAGTGGAGGTCTTAGAACATGTGTTCTTGACTCAGCAGAGTTGAGGGATGTTTCTGACTTTCCTAGAGAGTTTACCTCCCCTTTTCTTCTCTCCATTATTCTTTTGTAATATTCAGTTGCCCTAGAAAAGATATAAAAAGGTGAAAATGACCAAAGACTGGGGAAATGGTGGCAGAGTGAGGAAGAGACCAGCTGAGGGGAAATGCTGCCTGACCATTCTGATCCCAGAAATCAGATGCGGGGAGGGCCAATTTTCAGCTAATTAGAATAAGGTAGCATACATTTCACTCAAATGTGGTCAATGTAATTTAATCTCTGATGACTCAGAACGGCCTTGGGGTCATCATGAACATCAGCTCTGGAATCAGAAGCATGGGGAAGAGAGATTAACAGAGAACTCCAGTGCAAGAAATGTACGTGTGCTTACACACATAGCTCACAGTTCTCTCCAGTCACAAAAGAGCTTCTTCATTATATATGACTTGTTCTTTGTAGCTTCCCAAAGAATTTGAAAGCACTCTCAAGTTGCGCAGTGATGTAATGTATGACTTTTTCTTTTTTTTGGTATCATTAATATACAATTACATGAGCAACATTGTGGTTACTAGATTCCCCCCATTATCAAGTCCCCACCACATACCCCATTATAGTCACTGTCTATCAGTGTAGTAAGGTGCTATAGAGTTACTACTTGTCTTCTCTGTGTTACACTGCCTTCCCTGTGCCCCACCCCTACATTATGTGTGCTAATCATAATGCTCCCTTTTCCCCTTTATCCCTCCCTTCCCACCCATCCTCCCCAGTCACTTTCCCTTTGGCAACTGTTAGTCCATTCTTGGGTTCTGTGAGTCTGCTGCTGTTTTGTTCCTTCAGTTTTTTCTTTGTTCTTATACTCCACAGATGAATGAAATCATTTGGTACTTGTCTTTCTCTGCCTGGCTTATTTCACTGAGCAGAATAGCCTCTAGCTCCATCCATGTTGTTGCACATGGTAGGATTTACTTTCTTCTTATGGCTGAATAATATTCCATTGTGTATATGTACCACCTCTTCTTTATCCATTCATCTACTGATGGACACTTAGGTTGCTTCCATTTCTTGGCTATTGTATATAGTGCTGCGATAAACATAGGGGTGCATATGTCTTTTTCAAACTGGGCTGCTGCATTCTTAGGGTAAATTCCTAGGAGTGGAATTCCTGGGTCAAATGGTATTTCTATTTTGAGTTTTTTGAGGAACCTCCATACTGCTTTTCACAATGATTGAACTGTAATGTATGACTTTTAAGATGTTAAACTATACAGAGGCTGGGTATAAGGTTCCTTCACCCATCTATTTATTGAGTAAACAGTTACTAAACACCTATGATCTCCAAGATATTTTTCTAGCTACTAGGTATGTGGTAGTGAACAAGATAATGATTTCATTCTATGTACTCATATGTGCTTGTGTGTTTGAGCGTGGCTCACTGACCTCTGTTAAATATATTGTGAATTTGATTATAAAATAAGAAAGCTATTCCTGTGCCTATGAGTTTAAATTAATACCATAGTTTGGCAACAGCCATTGCAGTTAAAAACGTCTAAACTCTTTGATCCTCTAATTGTACTAGTAGAAATCTATCTTAGAAGCGTACTCACCCATGTACGCAAAGATGCATGCATGATGACGCTCGTGGATTCTCGTTGATGTGAAATTCCCATCCAGGTAGGACTGGTAAAGTAAGTCATGAAACATACTTATGATGGATACAATGCATTTGTGAAGAGAATTCAGTTGATTCATTTGTGCTGACATCGAGCAAACTCTCAGACACCTGGCTAAGGGGAAAAAATGCACAAAGAACATCCCTTTACATGTGGGTGGGCTCCCCCTTGTCAAATGGATGAAAAAGAGGACATATAGGTGCTGTGCAAAGAAAGACAAGATGCTGTTAACTTTTAAAAAGTCGCTGCTTATCAGGGGAGCTATGATGGGTGAAGGGTGACCTCTTTGAATTATAGTTGGTCCTTGAACAGCACGGGTTAGGGGCACCAACCCTCCATTGCAGTCGGAAATCCACATATATCTTTGACTCCCCGAAAACTTAACTACTAATAGCCTGCTGTTGACAGGAAGCCTGACCAATAAGATAATCAATTAGTACGAAGCTTGTAAGTTGCATGTATCATATACTCTATTCTTACAATACCATAAGCTAGAGAAAAGGAAATATTTTCTCAAGTTCTCACAAATCTCCAAAACTTTTTCCAGTATATTTATTGAAAAAAAACACATATTACATGGGCCCATGTAGTTCAAACCCTTGTTGTACAAGGATCAATTTGTTTTAAATATTTACAATGTGCATGTATTAAATTTTCAGTTTTATAAAATTAGTTTTAAAAGATAGGTATAATAAGTAAATAAAGGACACACATAGATTTTCTAATATCTAGCTTGGGCATCTTAGGATTATTTTACGTGGAGGTCTTTTCAGGTTGCTGTTCTGTTTGCCTCTGTTTACCATGCCCTAAGCTGAACAAACCAAAGGAGGGTATCTCTACACCCAGACCCTCCTGATGGACTTCCATACCACCAATGAAAAGAAGGATTTACTAGTGCTTCTCAGAGCCCTAGAGCAACAGGGATTCCCGAAGAAGGTGATGTCCCAGGACTTACAGCATACCTGCAAGGTGAAGGTCCTTTGGGCCACTGGCGGTGTGCATCTATGAGGTGTAGGATGGGGTGACTCAGCTCAGAAGAGGAGGGTCTCTGTGGCTGGAGGCTGGAAAAGGGGCTGGTAGAACCTCATGGAATCCAGGGATCCCAAGCCCAGACTTTGGAGAAGGGGCCCTAAGAATAGAGAAAGCCATACAGGGACAGACCTTCCTCCTCTGTTTAATGACACCAGTGGATTCAAGGAATGAAGGGTCTCAAGGTGGTGAAAAGAAGAGGGGGTGATTCCAAACTTGAGCAGTTTCATTCAACAAATAGGAGTTGATACTTTGGGAGAGATTCTGGACATGTGATAAAAACACTGAAATCAAGCCACTGCCTTCAATGACTCTTTAATTTCATGCTAGGGAGAGAGCTGCATGCCAGATAATACTCACAGACAAGTATACGATTATCAGCTGTGGTAGGGATTATTGAGGAAGCTTGCAGAGTAAAACTGATGGGCCTGGGCTTGTCCCAAGAGCAGGGGATTGTCATTCATTCACCTGTGTATTTAGAAGCCTGCTAATATTAATAATAAACAGCATCATCCCCACTTTATAGCTGAGGACATAGAGGGACAGAGATATGAATCTGCTCGCCCACCTCAGTAAATGGGGTGGAGTTACTATTTCAACAAATGAACACAGGGCTCAGCATTAAAGAGAGGCAATAGGTGCATAGTTGGTTGTTTTAGCTGCAAAATCCAAGACCTTCGTATGCTTAGTGGTTAATAATGTGCTGAGATCTCTAGGCACAAGGATTAGTCTAGCTTTGGTACCATTTGGAGCATTAATTTGGGACACGAAGGACCCTAAAGCATACCCACTCCCTACAGTTAAATGAAGTAGGGGACTGACACATAGAGGCTGGCATTAATTATCTAGGCACAAGACTTAGGACTTTTTTTTCCTTGTAAAAATAACGTGACATAATGATAGTGTCACAGGAGAAAAATTAGTGACTAAAGACTGAAATGTCTGTCTGTATTTATTCCAGCCCAAAGCAGTAATGGGTGGTAAAGAATGTGGTGTTTTGTGGTGAACTAACATCAGGATTCTTAACCTTTGGTGGTGATAGACACAAAGGTATCGATGTACACTCTGAAATGGGATATTGAAGAATATTCCTTTCTGAGCTTGTAGAAGGGGTGGGGGAACGGTTCAGAAAAACTGCTCTTCTCAACCAGCCAAGGAACTGTGCTTCTCTATCTGAGACAGTTGGCAAATCTCATTTTCCTACAGATGTCGTTGGACATAAATTGATGAGTTCAAGAAGCAAATAGAATATTCTGCAATGCTCAGTATTAAGGAGTTCAGTGCGATCAGATGGGGCTTTGTCAAATTGAAGTATTTGAATTGACTTACACTGTAAAAGTGAAAGTGTAAAGCTTTGCTTTTCTTCCAAGCTAATCAATGAAGATTAATATTCTATGGGAACCTGACTTTGGAGATGGAGCTAAGCTGCATTATTTTCCCTTCCATTTTTTCCTCATAGTAAATAAATCATTTTTATTATACTGTATCAATTTACTTAGCTCTTTTAATAGCCTTTGTAAGAATAATGCTTCCTTTGATTATATTACATCTTTAAATGTGTGCCGTGTGTAATACAATGCTGCTGCTGGGGGGGGGAGTGGTATGGAATAGAAGTGGTAGTGAATATATCAGCTTTGCCAGCTTACCCCCGGTGTTTTCAATGAGATGAAGGAATGCCGATGTATCTTGGGAGTTTGAGGAGTAAATTACTAAGTATTTGCTTGGATAAAAATGGTTCCTACCTGTGCCTTGTATAAAACTTATTCTACTGGGGAAGATCAGATTAATCTGAAAGGACTTGGTCTTTATAAAACTATACTGGCTGCCCTTCTGTACCTTTTTTCTCTTCCAGGTGCTGGCAAATTTATTTTATTTATTTTTTTCTCCCTGGAGGAGGGAAGTAAACTTTATAGTTCCAGGGCTAACATCCACATGTATAAATTGATTAGCCAAATTGAAAAGCTTCTGACAGGTTGACTTAGCTTGTACTGCAAGTGGTCTCCTTCACAACTGATAAACTGACTTCTCACCCCACCGTTTGGGGGTTTAGTCATTGAAGGACAGATATAGCTTGACCTCTACACGTTGTACTTGACCTGAGACAAGAAAAGAAGACAGGGGTGGGGGGACAGGAGAAAAAAAAAGAGAGAGACATTTCATTAGAGACAAAAATATAGTAGGATTTTATGTATTAGACAAAATCTTAAATTAATAAAGTTCCTGATGAGAAGAAATCAGAATCACCCAAACTTTACCTATGTCTTTGTGTGCCATGTATCTTGTACACGGTCAACAAATTAATCCACTTGAAGTATGTTGTCCGTCAAGTCACTCTCATGTTCAGAGCCTTTAATCAGTCCACACACGTGGTTTGGGATTTAAAAAAAAAAAGCTTGAGTATGATGATTTGAGGTTCTCTTAAACCTAGCCTCCATGTGCAAACTGCGTGTGCGTGCGTGTGTGTGTATGTGTGTGTGTGTGTACATGCATCAAAATAATGAGCACACGGGACCTTATTTCGTGTGGCAAAGGTCACTCATCTTGCCTAGGTCTTTAGGACTTTTGTAATAGGAATAGTTGTAATAATAGCAATAATGGTGTTAGCCATATAATACTATTTAACAGAGTCAGCTAATATTTTCTGGGAAAGAATCAAGCCAGAGGCCCTATCTACAAGGGCTTCTACCCTCTGAAAGGCCACTAGTGTTGTTGGTTGTTATTCCATGAATACACCAGTGAACCAAACTCATGTAATGATACAGAGGAGACTTTGAGAGCCTGAGAGAATGCACAACTGTTCCTACTTTTTCTTTTCTGGCACAGCCTAGACCACAGTCAGTTCACACTTGAGCTCTCTGAGGATACCTTGAGTCCTAGTATTCTATAGGGTTGATGTGAATGGATATCTAAGGGCACAGCTTCCAATTTTTTTCAGGAAGGAGGGCGGTAAGAAGACCACTCCATAGCCCTCTATGTTTTTTGGACTTTGGTGGCTTATTTTATCACATAGTTAAGTGGAAAAGATTGCAATAAAATATTTAAATAGTAAAGATGCTTGTAAAAGTCAAAGGGTCTCTTCTTTCTTCAGCCCCCATACCCCTTCTGTTGACAGCCCACCGCCAGTGCACTCTCTAAATATATATTAAATATCTGTCACTTTCCATCTAGATCCGTACTAGGTTGGGCCACATTATTATTGATGATAGTTGACCACTTAGACTTATAAAAATAGCAGTTTATTATGCTTCCAGTGAATACACATCCACATTATGAATGTATAAGTGCATTTACAGTATTATTTTATTATATATAATGAATATATTACAGTATTGTTTTAGACTGGAGGAACATACTGTATAGTCTCTTCTGATTCAGTATCCTTCCACTCAATACATGTTGGAGATCTTGTATGTCAAAATGTGTAGACCTAGTTTATTCCCCTTAAGGCTACATAATCTCTAACATTACAAATGTGTCCTTAATTATTTGAATGTTTACTCCCTTATTGATGGATATTAAGTTTTCACAGTTAACAGCAATGCTATATATATAACCATCTCAGGATGTGCCCCTCTGTATTTGGGTGAATTTTTTTTATAGGATATATTCCTCGAAGTAGAAGCCTTAAGCCTATTGGTTTTACATCACCTGTTGTGCCTTTTGCATGGTGAATGCTTAGTAAACTTGTAATTATATGACCAACGATGGCTGTACAATGAGCTTCATTACTAATAAACTCTCACCCCCAATTTGGCAAAATGTTCTCTCCCTTCCGATTTGGTCACCTTTAGAAAAAAAAAAGGAAAATGGTTTGAGTTTTTACCTCTTAATTGTATCTAAGAGAGGAGTTAATTTTCAAAGTCAGAGCATTCCTTACGTAGTGTTCCAAAGCTGCAAAAATACAAGATAGAGTTTGGAAAGTGATGTGTGTGTGTGTGTGTGTGTGTGTGTGTGTGTGTGTGTGTGTGTGCGCACGCGCGCGCGCACATTTTGGACATTTTATGCCCAAGTCAGTATGAAAAAAAATATGAATGCTCGGGGAGCTGCCATTTTGCTACTGAGGTCCAAGGTCATACATCTAACAGCTCTAAATTTCTACCCCTGGGAAGGAAGTATATGTTCACTGTACCCTTTAATAAAGGCACAGAAATGGACCGTGCAGGCTGCATCGAAGCCTGAGTGAGTGCCACTCAAGCACTGTGAGAATGAGCGCCGGAACACGGTTCCAAACGAAACCGACACCATGGGCCTAATGAGAAACTGAATACCATATATTCATCTCCTCTAGTCCAAGATCTTTTTCTTGTGTCATTTGAATGATTTTGAAATGCCTCTTTCTCCTGGACACTTTAAAGCCGAGATGTGTCTCTCACTTCCCTCTACCTGGCTGAAAATGAGAGCCCTTGTAGCCTTTTCCTTTCCACTCTCCACCCTAGGTTGGGTTTTAACTACATGGAGAGCCCTGCTTCCTTTCTGTTGGTGTGCCCATCTCTGCCTTTCTTTACTGTTATCTTTAGTTTTTCGTGTGTTAATATTGTAATTTGCAAATGACCAGAGCTGACTGATGAATATACATGGTTGGTTGGTTGGGTTCCTTTTGAGCAAACCAAACTTTGGAGAATTTTCTGGGTAGGAAAGGGTCCTTTGGCTATGAAGCTACTGCTGTTAAGAACCGGAGAAGGGCTCTGGGGTTGTAAATAGGATAAAGGTTTGAAGACTGGATCAAAGCATCCACTTCGAAACCATGTGTTACATAGTGTTCCTCAAATAAGAGTCAAAAAGATGTTTTCTTTTTAGCATTTGGTGCCATGTCTTCCATGAGGAAGACTGATGTATTTCCTTTACATTATTGATAAATAACTCCAGGTGAGGGCTAGGCATTCCCATGTTAATGAATCTTTGGAATGCCCAGTGATCTTTCATGGAAAAAGAATTTTTTTTTGAGTACTCACTGTGTGCCAGGAGTGTTGGTGGATTTGGATATATGGCGGTGGAGGAGACGTACATGAAACTTGTATTCTAATGGAAAATAAAAGCTGGCACTATTATCTTAGATAACCACTGCTACCTAACAAATTACACCAAAACTTGGTGGCTAGAAACAGCACACACTTATTATCTCATAGTTTCTGTGGGTGGGAATCTGGGAGCATCTTGGGTAGTTCTGGCAGGTGTTGGCGGGGGCAAAAATCATGTCAAGGTTCTCTAGAGGAAGAGCTGCCTCTGGGAGCTCCGTCAGATGGCTGGTGGCAGGTCTCACATGATCTGCTGCCCAGCTCTGACATGGGTCTCACTAGCAGGCCGCCTCATGGCAAGGTTCCAGGTTCCCCCCGAATAGGGGAGATCGAGAAAAGACACCAAGGTGGAAAACAGTCATTTCGTTACCGCACCTGGGAAGCAACATCCCACCAGCAGTGCCTTCCTTGGTCAGCACCGCCATCGGTCTAGTGCACCCTCAGAGGGAGGGAGGCATGCATGGACAGGGACCACGGGGACCATCTCAGAGGCTTCCTACCACACTTGTTAAGTATCTCCCCTGGAACGGGCTGAGAAAAGCATAACACAATGTTGGTAACAATAGGCAATGGCCTTTGATGAGGACTTAATATGCAACTGCTCTGTTTAAGGGCGGTGGTAACAAAGATCACATTTACTGAGCGACCACAGCTCAGTGTCTCCTGTGCCTCTTCTCACTGAATCCTCAAAACAACCCTCCTAGGTTGTATTATGTCCCCATTTTACAGATGTGGAAACCAAGGCACAGATGGCTGTGATCTCTGAAATTCCCTTCTCCATGTGATAACACCATAGATCTAAATTTTTGTCCCATTCACCCACCACATATTAGGTCTCAAGTAATCTTCACCACCTTCTTGAATATCCAGACACAGAAAACTCGAACACCCAAGCAATCAGTCCTCCTCACCCCACTGCTCTGACAGCTAAGGGATAAAGGACTTGAGCAGGTCATGAGGAGTCATCCAAAGTACTTTTGAGGCAAAGGCATTATAGTAAATGGGCATGGGTCACATGCACGAATACCTGCTTGTCCCAATCTCTCCTCCCAAACCAATTTCTTGGAATAAAGCCTCACTTCACAAGCAAATAAAGAGTCAATAAATAGTGAAGCTCTGGCTGTGTTGCTGTTCTCACCTACTGTATATTTCCATTCACTGAGTCCATTAAAGCTTAAAGCTGAACGTTTTAGAAAAGAAAATGAGAACCCACAACACCAGTGAAGGGCTGTGGGAATTAGAAAATGCAATTCATATGCCTTGGTGGAACGCCAGGGAAGCTGCCATTAGGTGATTCGTTAAGAAGCACTCCACTCACTTTTAAGGTAAATGAGAGCAGAGTGGACTCTAGGGATGCCTACTGTGCATGTGACTGGTGGTTAGGACCACCTCCTCCACCAGGCACTGTGCCAGGCATTGATACGTAATGGCGCACAGGACATTGCCTACTCCTCAAGGCTTTCACAGTCCACTGGGAGTAGTAAACAGATGATTTGAATAAATAACAGGCAGAGGGAGTTTAAGATTCTGTGGGAGCATATAGTGTTGAGGGGAATAAGGCAGAGAAGGCTTCCCAGAGGTGGGATTGTCTGTGCTGAGGGCTGCAGCCTAAGAAAGCATTAGACAAGCAAAGACAAAGAAGAGGGCAGTTTGCCAAATATTGAGTAGAAATACCTGAACGGAACAGAAAGCGTGATGCATCTGCACAGCTGTCAGGGACGTAGTCTTCTGAAGAAAAGACAGCAAAGTGAGAGCTGGAAAGAGAAGGTAGAGAGGTAACAGGTTGGACAAGTAGCCAGGGTTCAGATTGTGATGGGGCTTTTAAGTCACCTTAGGTATTTTGGGTTTCGTAACCAGTACACTGACGTATTTTAAACCAGTGGGGGAAAAGCTGTCCTCTCCATAAATAGCCTCGCTCATTTTCTTTTTCTTATTAGAGAGTTTTGGGAATACTTTTGAAATGAGTGGTGATGTGTGTAACGATTACATTCCATGTTTTTGTAAGCCGTCAGACATGGAGGGGAGCAGTATGATGTGATTATTAAGAGTGTGGTTTCTGGAATTAGAGATATACAAGTTGGAATCCTAGCCCAATCATTTGCTTAATGCATGACTTTGGGAAAACTGCTTAACCTGTAGGAATCTGCATTATTCCATCTGAAAAATGAGGATAATACTTTGTAGACCTTTTGTAAGGATTGTATTTGTTCTCTGTGCAGCATAGCAAACTACCACAGACTTAGAGGCATTTATTATCTCACAGTTTCTGTGATCAGGAATCTGGGCATGGCTCAGCTGGGCTGTCTGCTTAGAAACTCACAGACTGCCGTCAAGGCAGGAGCCGGGGCTTGGTTCTCACCAGAGGCTTGTGTGGAGCAGGATCTGCTCGCGGGTGCTCTCCATTTGTTGGAGGAATTAATTTCCTTGTGGCTGTAGGATTCATGGCAGCTTGCTTCTTCAAAGAAGAAATGGAGAGACAGAGAGAGCCTCCAACACAGAGGTGTTATAATCTTATGTAATAACATGCATGTAATCACAAATATCCTATCACCTTTGCCATAGTCCATTGGGTAGAAGCAAATCTTAGGTCTCACCCCCACTCAAAGGGAGGGAAGCATATAAAGACACGGGTACCAGGAGGTGGAAGGTCATGGAGGGAAGCAACCTAATGCCTGTAACCTCAAGGCCCTCGTAAAATCACGTACAGAAAGAAACATGAAGGATTTAGTCTGGTGCTTGGAACAAAGAGAACTTACTGAAATCTGTTAGCTGTGGTTAGCATATGATTTAAGGATCATGTGAGAGACTTTCTGTGGTTTGGGTCCCAAAGTCATATTGGATGTACTGGACCGGTCAGTCCTTCTTTTAAAAGTGTTATTTATTTATTTGTTGAGGTGCAGTTGATATATAACATTATGTTGATGTCAAGGAGAAGGCAGTTATTGTCAATGCAGTGGAGTCCCTGTCTGTCAGCAGAAAGATGCTGCAATGTTATGGCTATATTCTCTATGCTGTGCTTTCATCCCCATGACTACTTTATATTATAATTGGGATTTGTGTCTCTTTATCCCCTTCACCTATTTCACCCACCCACCCCAACCTTTTCCCCATGTTAACCACCTGGACTGGTCAGTTCTGTTGGCCAGAGGATACTAATGAGGGACAGATCAAAGTTACCTTTCTCCAGTGGGGCATTTTGTACTTGAATAAAAGCCTCCTTAGCCAAGAGTAAGCCACAGCGGGAATCCATTCAAGTCTTGCAGTGCGTATGCTCTTCATCTGAGGAAGACCATGCGTTTGAACCTCAGCCTAGGAACAGCACACATGTCCCACTGTGAGCATCGCTATATTCACTGTATGCAGAAAACAGCAAATGTTTCATGCACATACACATGTGTATGTGTGTGAATATGTGTATATAAATACACCCACATATATATACCCGTAGATGGAGATGCTGAGAATAACCTCCACTCTGTCTTTTCTACTGAATATCAGGCAAACTACACATCAGAGCAAAGAAAGTTACCAGGAATATAAAGGGACATAACACAATGATAAAAGGGTCGATTCACCAGGAAGACAACAATCCTAAACATGTATGTACCATATTACAGAGCTTCAAAATACGTGAAACAAAACCTGACAGACTGAAAGGAGAAGTGGAGAAATCTACAAATATAGTTGAGGGCTTTAAGACTCCTCTCTCAGTATTTGATAGAATCTGTAAGGTGGAAATCAGCAAGTCAATAGAAATGAATTACACCATTAACCTAGCAGAACGTAATGGAAATGTATTATCTGCACCACCCAACAACAGCAGAATTCACATAGAACATTCCCCAGGATAAAACATAAGACAAACCTCAACAAATTTAAAGAATTGAAATCATACCAAGCTTTTCTTTGATAGAAATGGAATGAAACGAAGTCATAACATGAAGTTAACAGGAAAACCTACAAATACTTGGAAATTGAAACACTGCCAGTCTAAATAATCTGTAGTTCAAAAAAGGAAGTCTCAAGGAAGTTATATTTTGAACTGAATTAAAATGAAACTGCAATATACTGAATATAAAATATTTGGTATGAAGCTAAGGTCATCCTTCCTCCCTCCCTCCTTCCTTCCTTCCTTCCTCCCTCCCTCCTTCCTTCCTTCCTTCCTTCCTCCCTTCCTTCCTTCCTTCCTTCCTTCCTTCCTTCCTTCCTTCTTTCCTTCCTTCCTTCCTACAATAATAATAATTGTGAGCTTTTCAAAAGACTTATAATAATGTCCCCCTGATGGGGTGGTATTTTATTCTTCTGACTTCCCAACTCCCTTCACATGCCATCCCAAAACATTAACCTCAAAAGGATCTAAAACCCTCCAAAAGCAAGCAAACAAATTCCTCACCACCTAGAGAAAAACAGGTGGCTTTAGCACCAAGGTTGCCAATGTAGAAGTGGCACTTTCCAGTGAAAATAGACAGCCAGGGGAGAAACAATCCGTATCCCATTTCTGCTGTATGACTCTGATTCATAAATTACTAAAGTGTATTCCTGAGAAATAAATATTTCACCAGCTAGTGACAGACTTATGAGCTAATTAAAATCCGAGCCTCGGAAGAAGTGCAGCCATTAGCTCGGTTCACAGGACTGGAAAGTGTGCGGCTGCTCACGGACTCAGAGGCAGGCGTTTACACATGGAAAGGAGGGGGCTGGCTTATTAAGAACAACGTTTGGTTTTGGATGAAGGGAGCTCTGTTGAAGCTGAGATATTTAAAGAAAACCAAAAGTGACAGCACAGAGGGGTTCTGATGGCAAGATGGAGGCTGCACTGTGTAGTGGTTAAGTCCACAGGCTTGGGAGTCAGAGTGCCTGAGTTCAAATCCCAGCTCTGCCACTGACAAGATGTGGGATTTCAGTGTAGTTGCTCAGCTTTCCTACACCTCAGCATTCTCATCCCTACAATGTCCACAGAGGTACCATCTCTCACAGGGGTGTGAGTATGAACTAAGCTAATGTATTTAGATCAGTAGCAGAGTGCCAAGCAAACAGTTGCTCAATAAACATTAGGGAACTAGCACCAACTGCTTTATTTATGAGAAGTCATATTTAAGTGTCCAGGTTTATGCTACTAATTCACGACCTGTTGGATTATAAGCAGATTTCCAGTGCAAAGTGTTCTGTTCCCTTGGAAAATAAGGCTAACACACAGCTGAGTACTTATTATGTGCCAAGTGGGGATGGTTCTAAGCACGTTCTGTGCACGCTATTCTTTACTCCTCACAATAACTAAGACGATGGACCCCGTCAGTCCCATTCTGCAGAGGAAACCGGCATAGTGATGGTAGAGCATTTGTTCCAAAATTAAACCTAAATTGGTCTTTTAAAAAGTTGTATTTATTACAGTTCCAGCTTCAAACAATTATAATGAGTAGCCTCTGGTTTTAATTACGAATTCTTGGGAGAAGGAATCTTTTTATTCCTTCCTGGGCTCCTTTGGTGTAAACAGCTGTGGAATGGGTATGGCTCACGTAGTCATATACCATAGCCAGCACCCCACCACTCTGAGTGGGGTTACTATTTCATAGAAGAAAGTCTCTGTGAACTGGGTATTAATGTCTTCTAAAGCTGTAAAATTATTATTCAGCATTTTCCACATTTTCTTGTATTCACTTCCACATTGTACGGTGTTGCTAGTAGTCTGTGATATTATCCATTGCACATATCACACTGTAATATTAGTTTCAAGGGAGGAGATGGGATTAAAAATAACAACAATAATTTTAACAGTAGCTAATGGTGTTTCTTATATGTCAGGTCTGGATACCAGCATTTTACAATAATAACTTATTTGATACTTATTACCCCAGTGTGGGGTTGAATACTATTATTGTCTACATTTTATAGATACTGGAATACCAATCTATGGAAAAATTAATCTTTTCTTAAGAAATAAACAGCAGTTTCTGATGACAGGGATGTACTATTTTTCTATTTCTGTGAAAAATACCATTAGAATTTTGATAGGGATTGCACTGAATGGTAAATTGCTTTGGGGAGTAGGGACATTTTAACAATATTAATTCTTCCAATTCATGAGCCCTAGAATCTCTTGCCACTTATTTGTTTCTTCAATATCTTTCTAACTGTCTTATCATTTCCAGTGTACAGATCTTTCTTCCCCTTGGTTCAGTTTATTTCTAAGCATTTTATTGTTTTTGATGCTATTGTAAACAGAGTTGTTTAGCTATTTCTTTTTCATATAGTTTGTTGATAACATACAGAAATGCAATCAATTTTTGTATGTTGATTTGGTATCCTTCAACTTTACTGGATCCATTTATTAATTAGTTCTAATAATGTTTTGCTGGAGTCTTTAGGGTTTTCTGCATATAAGATAATGTCATTAGCAGAGACAGTTTAACCTGTTCCTTTCCAGATTGCATGCCTTTTATTTCTTTTTCTTGCCTAATCGCACAAGGCCTTTGAGGGCTTATGCTTAGAACTAAGACACTACCACTTCTGCCACCTTTTTTTTTTCCAGAGCAAATCACAAGTCCAGTCCAGATGCAAAGGGTGGAAAAATAGATTACCACTTCATGGTTGGGTATTGATAGTCATATGAGAAAACAGCATTGATGGATAATAGGATGAAGAATTGGGGCCATTTTTGTAACAGGTCTGTCTTGACAATTATGAACCATGTCCAAACTTGCACTGCTAGCAGGAATCAAACCAACTAAGTCTGGCTCTAGAGCCCAGATTCTTAACCGTTATGTTGGTCTGTTTTTCTATTGTTTTGATTGACTCAGCCTTGACAGTGATCCCACAACTGAGCCAATCGTTTTTGGCCAGGACAACAAAGTATTCTCCCTGCTTAGGCTGGGATTGGTCTACACCCGTGAAGTGAGGGGAAGAGGTCAGCCCCACCTGAACCATAGTTACTGGATGTGGAATGAGGGGTAGTTGCATTCAGGAACATGACTTTCAGAAGGAAAGATGAATAGAGGTCAGGACACACGTCATATCCCCACTGAGAGGGCTGTGATCAATGTAATTAGAGGTAAGTCCAAGGGGAAAGCCCTGTCTTGAGGTCGTTGCATTTTAAGCAAAGAGGTGTTGCATTTGCTCTATTTCCTGGGGAAGAGGATTGAGGAGTTTCTGCTGGCTTTGAGTTTATGTACCTGGGGGGTGGGGGGGTGGTTGGACAATGATAAGGCTGATATGGGAATTGGGAACAGACATTGTATAGGAATGGGACAGAAATATCAAACTTCAAGTGTCTTGGAGATTTCAGATGGAGTTATCCACATGATTTTTGGAATTTTAGGGAAGCACAACTTCTGGCTTAAAGGAGATTTATCACACTTTTGACAAAAGGGTGAATAGTTAGCTGGTGGATAGATACTGGATGTCTTGGTGGAGAGAGGCATGGATAAAATGCTTGAATGCATGGATAGATGATAGATGAGCAAACCAGCAGTGAATGGATCCCCAGATGAGAGGGTGAACCTGCAGTGCTTTCCATCCACTTCCTGCCCTGAATGTAATTCCCAGCAGTCCCAAGTTGGATATGCATGCCTCCACTGCCGTCTATACCCGGCCTCTATGCCTTTGCCCATATGGTTTCTTCTGTGTGGAATCTGTGCTTTCTCCAGTCTAATCTTACTCAGTTTTTGAAGATTCATCATGTTAAAGCCAGTTAAATGGGGCAGGTGCCTATCTGCTGCGCTCCTGCAGTTCTCTGAGCATATTTATGTTATTATACTTAATAGGTTCTTTGATAATCATTCTCTTACACCTGTTTGAGCTCCTCAAAGTCCATGTCATCATCTTAATCATCACCACACATCAGTGCCTAATGCAGAGCCTTAAGCAGAGAGCGTGCATAGGAAGTGTTTTGAATAGTTAAATGAAAGGATTTAGACAATGGACAAGTAATGTGCTTTGATAAGAATAGGTAGTACTAAGGTGGATATTAGATTTTATAGCCAATATTTCCCATGCTCTTTTCCTTGATAAATATAAGATTAATTTAAAAAAACACATTAAAAATAAGCACTATTCTAGAACCCCCATCCTTGGTAAAATTCTCCCCTTTGAATATTGTGATTAAGTATTACCAGTGCATTTTAAAACAGTAGGCGAAAGCTGGAATGGGGACCATGAACAATGCCAGGCTTTTCACCTCACTAGGCACCTACCAGAAAATTCTGGGATGTCAGCAAGAAGAGACCATTTAGGGGACAGAAGGAGAGCAATAACCGTCTTCGGTTTCATGATCAGTCCTGTATGCAGAAGATACAGAGGTTGTACCTGGGAGTGATCAATTCTTTTATTTCTAATCAGGTAGGTATTTTAAAGATTAGGGATTCATGTCTTTAAATTGTCTTCTTTATCATAAGAATAATTAGCTTCTGCCTAGACAGTGCCTACTAATGTGTCAAGGACTGGCTGGCCACTTCGTCTTTAATCATTTCAGCTCAGACAGGTTTTATAATCTCCATTTTATAGCTCAGGAAAAGGATACGGAGAGGGTTGAAGAAACTCACTGCAGCCACATCCTTGGCAAGTGCCTGGAGCTGAGCTTTGAACCCAGGTTCACTTGACCTGTGTACCATCCCACCCATAGAAAGTCCAAGTTTTTCACCATTACATTGTTCAGCCACTGAGAGGGACATGGCCTTCTTCAGATGGGATCAGTCTCTCCTTCTGGCAGACAGTCAGCTAAGCAGGCCCTCCCCATCTGACCATGAGCTTTTGTGCAACTCAGCAACTCAGCCTCTTGGTAGGAGCTTCATATGGAGTCTGCTTAGGGGTCCTGTGAGTGTTGGGATATATAAAATATGCATTTCCCCTGATTTCTAAGCTTCTAAGTAGCATGACTTCAGAGGGCCACATCTTCCTCCTACGGAGGACGGACTTCACCATCTTAGAAAACTATTTCTTAGCCCTCTATGCTCATTAGCATCACTGAGGTACTGGAAAAAAAATACTGATGCCTAGATTCCCATGTTCACTGCCACATTATTTACAACAGCCAAGAGGTGGGAGAAGCCTAGATCACTATGCACAGATGAGCAGATCAAGCAAATGTGGTAGACATAGCCAGTGGAATATTACTGAGCCTTAAAAAGAGAAGGAAATCCTGCAATGTGCTACCATATGGATGAATCTTGAGGACCAAGCTGAGTGAAGTAAGCCAGGCACAAAAAGACAAATACTGCATGATTCCATTTACGTGAGGTACTTAGAGTGGTTAAACTCCTAGAAAGGGAAAGTGGAGGCACGGTTACCAGGCACTGTGGGGAAGGGGAAATGCAGTTATCATTTAATAGCTATAGAGATTCAGATTTATTAGAAGAAAGAGTACTAGAGCTCTTTTGCAAAACAGTGTGCATGGAGTTGACATTACTGTGCTGTGCACTTGAACATGGTTAAAATGGTAAACCAGGTGTGTGTGTGTGTGTGTGTGTATTTTACCACAACTGAAACACTTCTGATGCCCAGCACCTCACCAGACCAACTAAGTGAGAATCCCTCTGGGTGACCCCTGGACTCGTCCCATTAATAAAAATGTCTCTTAATGAAATAAACTTTCAGGGCTGAGAACCACCACCTTCCAGCAGCTGTCAGTAAGATCAGCTGGCGATTAGGGTCTCTTTGGGTGTGTGCATGATGTCTGGATTCCTGATCCCCGCTCAGGACACTGCATACCAGAACCTTAGGGTGAGTCCTGGAATCTCCATTTTTAACAAGAGACTTTTTTTTCCCCTGTGATTCTATTGAACTTGCAGACTAATGTCAGAAAAATTAACTGTTTAATTTTCAATGCACCCTGATACTTTCTTAGCTCTCAGGAGTGACCTCATTATTGCAAAACTAGTTGTTGACATAGGAAATAAGCAGGTTTTCATACCAAAATTCATGAACTAGAAGAGGGTTTAGTATCGTATTCTCAAGGTTTTAAGGGGTAGAAGGGCAGAAAGAACATCCTGTTCAAAAACCATTTTCAACCCCATGAAAGAAATGGACATGTGGGTAAAATGTTGTTTTATATGTTAGTCATGGAGAATAAACTTGACAAGTTTTGGCTGTTGAGATACTTGGTTTCTAGACTCTAGTTTCTATGACTCAATAAATTTCATGGTGGGCTGAGAATATTGGTGAAGAATATTGTACCTAATGATTTTCAAAAGAGAAGTGGTGAAAATGGTTGAGTGGCATTAGGGTAAAAGCAAAATGTTAAAAAGAAATTCATTAATTTTGGCAACCTTTGTTACAATAAGCAAAGACCCAGTGAGAGAGGAAGAAGGGACCCTTGTCTTCATTTAAAGCCAGAAGGGATATGTGGGATTAATGCCAAAGAAACTTTCCATTTTATTCATGGATCAAAAATAATAATTTTCAAGTTTATTTTCATTAGTGGAAGGTCATAGAAAAAAAAACAGTAATCCGTTTTTTTTTAAAGACATTTTCCCGAATTGCGTTTTTACATTTTCATTATACCTATTGTAGGCACATCATTAAGAAAAGTGATAATTGATCTGCTGTGAAAGAAAAATAATGACCTAACACAGCTCCTTGGTTGTCAGCCCTCAACACAATGTTCATTTTGAAATATTATGGCTAATCCAAAAAAATATACAGCCGAACCGAAAAACAACATCAGTTCCAAATATGAATACATGATCTGCTACTTAATATGTCAGTCTATTTGTCAGGTTGATAACATTAGGCTCTGCGGCATTCAATTCTAAGCCTCGCAATATTTGAAGCCTGATACTGTGGGTTCGCTAAATTTAATACATGGTCCTCAGTAATGGAGGGAATTGTGTTAGCGCTCGGCAGTTTGTTATGCTGTATAAAATTGACTGCCCTGCAAATACAATAGCGATCATAAAAGCGGTGGTCAGCAGAGAGGGGTGGGGTGGGTAATGCATTTTTGAGGTTTCAGTAAAGGTCCAGATGAAATTTATTGAGATTTTTGCCATTTGGGTGATGATCAATAGAGCTGTGCTAATAATGTGTTGTGAGACCGTTCTCTGGGGATATGACATTTTGCTGTGAAACTTTGGAAATTCGGGAAGTAGACTACATGACGATACTGCCCTCGTATGTGTGACCATCAGAGACTTTCCCATCACCCTGAGAGAGGATTTACAGCGATGGTGATCACTTCTTCAGGCACGGAGCCTGAGAGGCGCTCAATTATTGATACGTCCTCATGCATTTCTCAGTTCGGACTCAATCACCTGGTGACATTGCTCTTTCAGTCCAGGGTTTTGTGGTAGGTTTGTTTTTAATGTCACCGTTTTTCCAAATTGCTAGTCTATTTCCTTAATGATGGCATTGATTCCTGCCTCCCACCCCCACCAGAAAATGATCTTCTTTGGAGAAAAGAATTCCTGTTAGCTTTATTCATGTCAGCAGACCTAACGTAGAAATCCTAACTACTAAAACCACCGCTTTTCTTGCTGTGTTGTGACCGTGGGTAGACATGGCTTGAGCGCTGTGCTGAATCTGTAAACGGGACTCCTGAGTTCAGGCACCGCAGGACATGCAGATCGTGTTCGTGATCGCTACGTTTTTAATGCATGCATGTCAGGGGACCTGTTAAATCACCATGAGGCAGCATTCTCTTGCTTTACGGTAGTTGCTGTTAGATTTATCTTTTTTCTCCATTTTGATTAGCTGCATTCCAAGGGAGATGAATTATCTGATCTTCACAAAGGTGTAGTCCTCAGCTGACAGGCCAGAGATAATCGTTCTGAGAAAAAAAAAAAAGAAAAACATACACACACACACAAACAAAATAAAGGTTGGCATGTGTGGTGCAGGCTTCCGGTATGCCCATTTTCACATCTCCACGGTGAGTGTGTTAGGAAAAGAAGTTCCAATTCAAGGTTTTGTGTATTTCTCTGATTACCACGTTGTGCTATTTCCTTATGGTATTTCATTAACCTGAGAGATTAAGTTTCAGCCTGCTCTCCTAAGGAATTTTGGATGTGCTTGGATTAAAAGTCTCTTGCCAAGTCCATAGGTTTACAGACCTCTGATTACTTCTCAGGAAGTGGAAATGTGTCAGCGCGCTGTGGAATGCACACTGAGACTAGGCACAGCAGAACAATTTATTTCCAATGAGCGTGTGCGAAGTAAGATTTATGATTTAGCATCTCCAGTGACATTTCTTACATTGTTACTGAGTATAGCAAATTAAGGGATCTGTGGATACTGAGGGGTGTGTTTTTGTAATGAGGGAAAAGAGACAGAGCAATAAGAAGATAATTAAGGTAACAACTTGTGAAAAATTAAAGCGTTTCCCTCTTTCATTTTTGAATCTCTGAGCATAAACTTTGTCGTCGTTAATTCAATTGCCGCCGTTCGCTGCATCCCTGAAGAATATTGAGGATTAATCATCTGGTTCATTCCAACAAGAGATAAGGCCTAAGTGAATTGAAATTTTACCAATTTAACCCTGTCTTCCTCCTAATATGACATGATTAACATTTTTCAATTAACAACCGTCATTATTCTGAAGGCCTCATTCCACTTATGCCATTCTTTCTGACTGTAGATGTGCCTTTTCAGGTAGTTTGGATCTAAAACAACTCCGTGAAAGCTCCGTTTTGTTCTATTTTGTGTCTGGCACACCTGGGCACATGCATCAGGCCTTTGGAATTGCCTTTTGATCTGGAAATAAGCATTCAGAACAGTCGCGTGCATTTTTGCTCATGCGTACGTGCTTTGTAAATTACAGTCGCTGCTCATCTGGAACCCAGAAAAGGAACTCGGGGCTTTCCAGAGCAGTATTTGTGACTGAGCAGAGTGAAAGACTGAATGCCTTTCAGGTGAGACTCTCAAAGGTAGAGGCTGGCAGAAACAATTTTCCAGGGCAGGTGCAAAGACCTCAGGACCCCGGAGAGCTTGGTATTTCCAAGGAACAGAAAAATTTTGGATACTCTGCTTCTAGTTCTGTCGGGCTGGCCAATGCGGTAGCCAGTAGCCACAGCAGGTGGGTATTTCTGTCTAAATGAATTAAAATGCAATGAAATTTGAAATTCAGTTGGTCCATCACTCCAGCCACATTTCAGTGGCCCTGGGTGACTAGTGGCTGCCCTACTGGACACTGAAGATAGAAAACATTTCCATCATCACAGAAAGTTCTGTTGGGCAGTATTGCACAAGAGGATGGCCATCAAGTGGGTGTGTGGCTAGTATTGGTCAGGCTATGCTGCATTCTAAAATGGTCACAAACTACAGAGGTTAATGCTGCCAAGGTTTATTTCCCTTGCATGCAAAAACTGTTGTGGGCCTGGACAGGAGGAGAGGAGGTGGCAGGAGGGTCCTGCTGCGATCCTTTGGCTGATCCTCATGTCCACCTGCCAGAACTAGTCACAGCAGCCCTGCCACCCTGCACATGGACGTATAGTTCAATTTTCTGCATGGCAATAAGACTTGGTAAGAAGGCCAAGGGTTTCTGTGTGCCAGCCGATCACTAACATTCTATTTTTACTATCACATGCTATTATTATTCCTGTTTTACAAATGAGGAGCTGAGGCACAGAGAAGTTAAATAATGTGTCTAAGAATAGATAGTGAACAGTGATAAATGTATCTGTTCAGCTATGCTGACTCTCTGGTGCCCACTGGGAAGTCATTTCTGGCTTTGGAAAACCTGTTCTGCTCACTACAAAGAACTTAGAGGACCCTCAGGGACAGGCTGCTTGGTTAAAAGCCTGAGACATGGCAGTGCCTTAACCCAAAGGGAGAGTAACAGGAAACAAAGTGGGTGACATGGTAAACAATGCCCCACAAGAACCTGGAGTGGAAATTCTTAAAGAATAAGGATCTATTTCGTCTTCAAATTAATGTGCATGGGCTCAAAAATTACACTGGGGAGACCACTCTGGCTTATTTTAATTGAGCATCTGTTATTTGCCAGATGCTGTTCTAAATCTTTAGCTTTATATGTTTGGCTAACTTAATACTCAATACATCTTAGGGAGGTATGTACTCTTTTGATGGTTTTAACAACGAGGAGGTGGAGACAGAGAGAGGTTAAGTAACTTGCCCGAGGTTACACAGTGAGAACGCTGGGATTTTAACCAAATAGTCTCTCTCCGAAACCAATTGTCTTACTCAAAAAGAAAGCGATGTTTGGTGAAAAGGATGACTCAGGTTCAAAGCAGGCCTGGGAATGGAGGACGTGCTGTTGACTGAGAGTAATCAGAGAATGCTAATCGAAGGATTAGGATGTAAGGATCAGCCTTAGCAAGGAGGATGGAGAAATGACACTTGAAGTCATGAGAGTCAGTAAGATTGTCGAAAGAGGATATAAAGGGAGAAAAATAAGAGGCTGCTCATAGGGTCTTTTGCACAAAGACTTAGTAAATAAGGCCAGGGGTTTCAGTGTCAGACAGTCTTCTATACATCTTGACTCTGCCCTTCTGTGTCCAGTAACCTTTCCGGGGCCACATTTTTTTTTTTTAATGGTATGTGGAAGCAAGAATACCAGAAGCACAGAATTAATGGAGAGAAGGTGTGTGTGAATCCATGCCCACAGACTCAGGGTACCCAAGAAGGAGCGCATTTCTGCGTTATTTCAAAACAAGGTTAATTTTACCTGCATCCAAGTCCACTTCATGGGCAGGAAATGTAACTTTCAAGATGCAAAGGATCGAGACTCACCGGGTGCCTAGACAGGTAAGGGGCAGAGGGAAGACACTGCCGGACCACCACCTCGCATCTCCCAGATACACAGGCTGTAATTCTTCAGGCCACAAGCTCAAGAGGCAAATATTTGGTGGAAGCTTGGACCACAGGCCTATTTCCTTTTGGAGGTCTGTGCTGCCTGTGAGACCTGTAGACTTTGGTCCCCTTACCAAAAAAAATCCCTGCAGGAATCTGTTATAATCTGCATGAAATCTCTCTATCTCCCTCTCTCTTTCCATCTCTTTCCCTTCTCCTCTCTTTCTTTCCTTCCTTCCCTCCCTCCCTCTTTTCTTTCTGTTTCCATTAGAGAAACCCCTTCATTCTCATTGTGAAAACATTCAGATCAAGCCCCTCAAAAGGCCTTTGGAAAGCACAAGGTTCTTGCAGGCACCATTGCCTCTCTGCCCTGATTTGTGCTGTCCCTCCACTGAGTCCCATGTCCCCCATATCCTCATGGTCTGAGTGAGGAAAGTGAGAGGAGAAAGCACAGGGAGAAAAATCCTAAATAAATAGCCCCAAATATTCACTAGATTTGTAAAATGCTCGGCACGGCGCCTGGCACCGGATATGTACTGAACGCAGGGTGGGGGTAACTTTCGCAGCTACTATTTTAATTTGCAGTGGCCAGGAGAGGAACAGCAACATGAGTAAGTGAGGGATCGTTTCAGGAGAGGCCATGACATGGAGGAAAAGGGAGAAAGTTTCAAGAGTGTTGGAATAGTGAAAATCAGCGTCTGTGAAGAGGTCAAAGATGGAGAAATACATTGATTGGAATAGAAAACAAGGAATTCGTTGTTGACCTTTGAGGGGGCTGTTTCCATGGAGTGCCCAGGTATTAGGGAGTGAGCAGTGGTGAGGAAGCAAGGACACTGAGGATAGGGTGCATTGCTAAACGTTTTGGCTGGGGAGGCAGAGGGGGGGAAAAGGCAGCATCCTCAAGAGAAGGGCTCAGTTGAGTTTTGCTTGCAGGATATCCAAGTGGAGATCAGCGCCTAGAGTAAGATGACTGCTAGTTGCTAGAGGATGGGAAATGTCATCCAGAGGAAGCTCCCCCCTGCCTAGAACCCTCTGTCTCTCTGTCTTATCTCTCTCATTCGCTGAATGGCAGGTTCCTTCTCATTTTTACAACTGAGTTTAAATGTCATCTCCTCTCCAGCTCTTAATCCATCTTTCCTGACCATCTAATGTGAGTGTGCACCAACCCCCTACCCAGTCCGTGTTGTAGGGCCCCGTCATCTTCTTTATGCCACTTACTGCAATTTGCAATTAAATTCATCGCTCTATTGTCTCTTCCCAACTAGATAATTTCATAAGGAAAGGGGTTCTATTTAATTCTTTGAAGGATATACCTAGGACCTGGCACATGGTATGAGTTTAATATATATGTATTTTTTTAGTGTATGAATGAATAAATCAGTGAACTTATTTAGGATCATCTTTCTATTTTTGAATGAATGAATAAATGAATTTGTGGCCTCTTCCTAGGCCGTCCTTTATAAATATCTGAATCAATAGTTACCATCTAAAACCCTTAGAGTAGAATTTCTCCGAGTAATTTCCCATGCAATAATTACTGAAATTAGGAATAGACGATGGAGACTTGGACTGGCAGATGTTTATGAGAAAAGTAGCATTGAAGTGTCAACCATGTCCCCTCTGCGGGATCCTAAGGGTTTCCAAGAGCCACACGTCTTAAAGGATTGCCAGGAGCAGGGTTCCATGGAGTTCTTTTGTGATGCGCTTTCATAAGAAATTGACATTTCCAAAAGGAGTTCAAGTATGGTTTTCTGAGTGTCTCAGAGCCTTAGGTGGAAATGAGAGAGAGAAGGAAGGCATAAAGAGGAACTCCAGTGGGAAGGAACTTTGTAGAGCCCTGCAGGAAGCCACCTCAGTGAACCCTGGAAATTGCAAGTCATTAGCCATGGTGGTTCCTGAACCATGAGTCATTGTGTTCCCCATGGCTCTGGCTTTGTGGGGACAGTGTGTCTGGACTTGCGGGGGGCCAGGGAGTGTGTGGGAGGTCCCTTGTGAGGAGACTAAGAAGTAGTCAATGAGTATTCTTACTGGGCTTAGATTGCTTCCTATTCTTCATCTTCTGGAGACTGAGAGAGTTAATTTCAGGGCATCCCTTCACATCCAATATTTATTCATTTCACTGTGCATGCAGGATGCCAGACACAGTGCTTGGTTCTGGGAATACAGCACTGACCAGGACAGATAGGGTCCCTGCTCTGACGGACCTCAGAATATGGCTTGAGAGACAGCTAGTGTATCTTATCTGAGGATGATTCAGTGAAAGTTGAGAGAGATGATGTAACGGACAAGTGTGCAGGCTTCCGTGAAAGCATGAAGCAGGGACATGTAATTCTGGGAGAGGGAATCAAAGATCATTCTGGGGGGAGAGGGAGTGTCTGTGACTCTCCCTGACCTGATGAAGGACCATATATCAAGGCCTTTGTATGTTGTATGAGCCGCACTGATCTGTCTTTGACATTTCTAAGTATTTAAAAGAAATGGGCTCCTGCAGTCTGCCTAGACCCTCCTTCTCTTTTATCTTAACGTCCAGCAAGTCCTAATCCAGGTTCGCCTCTCCATCCCTGCCGCCACCCGTCTAGTCACAGCCACCATCCACTCTCTCTTGGATGACTGCATCAACCTTCCCACTGGATATCACTCCTGCCGCCTCTTGCCTGTTCTCTGAACAGTCAGCCTGAGCGGCCTTTTAAAGTCATAAATCCCATTATGTCATTTCGCCTCCCCACCCTTAAAATGCCTCAGTGGATTTCCATTTCATTCAGGAAGAAATCCAGATTGGTTACCATGCCCCAGGGGTCAAGAGCCAGTGTCTGAGTTTTTCTTTGACCCCATGTCTTGTCACTCTTCCACTCTAGCTTTGTGACAGTTCCTGGAATATTGCAAGACCTTTCCTAACTCCAAGCGTTTGTACTTGCTCTTCCCCAGACGGCTTTCCACATGGCAGGCTCTCTTAGCCTTTGCTTCCTACCTCAGTGTGATATCCTCATCCGGGCTTTGGCTTATGTGCTAGCCACCAAAATACTTTAATTCATAACACCATAATTGAATATTACCTATCTGTACATGTGTGTCTTTATTGTCTGTCTCCCTCCCTTAGGCTGTTGCTTTAGGCAGGGACCACTTCTATTGTGTACATTGTATTCTGAACCACTTATGCCATTTTGGGCACATAGGGTTGCTTTAAAAAGTATTCAATGAATCAATGAGTGAAAATGGTCACTCCTGAGTAATTTTCTTTTTCTTCTCTCCTCCTTAATACCATCTGCTGACACATTTGGAGAGTATTTTTCTGTGTGAATCCATTTCTATCTATGATATAGCTGGTTCCTGACCCTTGAGATAAAACTCCAAAATTGGAACCGGGTGGGAGAGAGTGCTTTAGGAGAGGTAAAATTTATCATTAGTATTATTGTTTATGTGTCCAGTGTCCTTCATATTTTTCCTTTTATATAGCATTTGACATTTGCAAAATGTTTTCCATTTATTTTTATGTTGGGGAAAGCAAAAAGCTGTACGTATTTGTTTTTCGAGTGGGCATAAAGGCAAGGCATGCTGATTCAGGGTGATAGTTGGGTTTTGGTGGGGGTAAATTAAAGTGGAGAGAGACAGACAGACAGAGAAACAATGACAAAGAGAAACAGAGAGAGGAGAGAGGAAGAGATACAGAGAGAGAGATGCTAATGCATCAGGTCGACTGTCAGTCTCCACCCCACCCCCAACACAGCTCTCAGGGAAAGAACAGCCTCTGTAGAGGGTGGGAACATTAAACGACCCAAGAAAATGTGAAATGGTGTGGGGTGGGAGATTTCTTTATTAGTCAATTTAAAATAAAATGTGGCTCAGTAATTTAGAATGTGTCTGGAGTCAAGCAGAAAATTAGCCATCATCACATATGCCACCCCTCCCCTGATGGCAGTAGAAGCACTAATAAAAGTAAAAATAACAATACCTCTGTTTATGGGGTAGCTTTCTCTGAGAGTTTCTTCTCACTCACCCTTTTTATCTTTCCTGTGCCCTTGGAGGTGATCAAGGACCTGGAGCCTGGCAGTTCAGCTCTGCAAACACCGTCCTCATCATTAAAACTTCTTAGGAGACCTTCATTTGATCATTCGTTCATTCATTCATTATGTTGTCCAACAGGGTTTATTGAGCATCCGTCATGTGTCACCCACTGTGATAAGTCAGGGGTGCGGGGTGCGTGCATCCTGTGACCTGCGTAGCAATACCCTTTGCCCCAAGGATCCTACAGAATAATGCTTGCTCATAGGCCTCTGAGCAATTTTATTAGGTTTTCCTGAAAACCAGTCATGACTTTCTTGAAGCGATGGGGCTGTCTTCAGAACATTCCTATTTTGGTGCCTAGGTGCCCTTGAGTAGCTTTAAAGTCTGAGTTCAGGGTTGATATGCCTGTAGGGTCTCCTTTGGGGAGAATATTCAGCACAGATTTCCCCTCTGGGGGATAGCATGTGTGTATCTCTCTAATTACTAAGGTGATGACTTAAGGAAGAGCAAGGACCAACTTCCTTTCTGAATTTGAAGATATCTTCATCTGGGGAATCTCATAATCCTTAGAGTCTCATGAAAGCCAAGGAGCTTCTCCCAGGGGAATGGATATGCCCATAAAAACATAGCGTTTTGCACCATAATGTAGCATCCACAGCTTCTGATACCCATTTTTGATCCTCTGTCACCAAATTAGAAGCTCATTTATAGATAAATCGAGACCTATTTAGAAATTGCACATATAGATATTTAGGGACACGGAGTGTGCCTTAAGCACTGGCATCGCCCTGCATGGCCACCTCCTCCCACCTGCACCCAATAGACTCCTTCTCACTTACATTCAAGAAAATAAAATGTTTTCCTGCATCACTGTGAAAAAAGAACCTTAAATCAATAGCAAATCAAGCCCCAGCATAAAGGAGTCTTTATGGCCCGAGAAGGTGATTTCTGAAGGTTGCTGTTTAGCAGCCTTGCGTTTGCGTCTGCCTGGGGGTCTCCAGCAGTGCAGTGTCTCTCAGGTGCCTTTGCATACACAGAATTCACCCCCTTCCTACCTCCTCCAGCGGGGGGACGTGGAGGTAAGACCCTGGATGGGTTAGCTGGAATCTTTTCCTTTACGTGAATCTCTTCTTCTCAGCACCCCTTAGATCAGATGGAGTCAGTAGGCTCGTTTGACAACGATCCTTGGACACCCTGCTTTAACAGTGATCTCTTTCCAAATGTCAAGTGTCTGCAGATCCTGGGAGTGGTTTTCCTCTAGCCCGGAACTACCCCCTGTAGTCCCTCCCTCCCCTTTTGTCATGTACCTTTTCTTTTGTCTTCACATAAAGGGAGTTTGGATCCTCTTATGTATAAGCAATTGCCTTGACTGTATTTTCCTGGACTGTTAGTGAATATTTAAGAGCCACGTTCATTGTGTGGATGCTTCACAGTTGAGGTTGGCCTCACCTAGGTGGTGATGCAGATCACAAGTAACAAACAAAAATGTCTCTTTCAGCCTGATGTATCCCAGCGGCTTAGCTCCACGTTGAGAAGGCAGAGGAGAGTGTCTGAATCTGTCTCTTTGTCTCTCCACCCCCTGTGCCTCTCCATGGCTTATGCATATGGCAAGTCTGGTTCCTAGAGGATCACATCCCCTCAGGTGTACAACCCCAATGGGGAGCAGCAGCATTGGCCACGTGCTCGCCTCCATCACTGTCTGGCAGCCACTCCTTCCTCCATTCTTCTGATGCAACCACTCACCCCATCTGCTCTGCTACTGTTTGATTACCTGGCTGGGGGCTAAGGGTGCTGTGATTAAAACTGCTAACTCCCAATTCTTCTGACTGTTCCAAGGAGGGTGAAAATGAGATTTGCACGCTTAAGCACATCTAGGTTGGAGAGGGGAATAGCATAGCACAAGGTACCCCAGAGTACGAATTGCTGGTCCTGGTTCAAGCCCCTTCTCCATTTCCCCTATTTCAGGGTCTGAGACCCCATCTAGTAACTGCAAATGTCACATATTGAAATTCCAAGTTTCTCGGGTGCTAAGAATGATAGCTCTGCTTGCTTGTAATATATCTTGCCTTCAAAAAGGTACTTGCAGTAATGGTCTTTCTAGGCAAAGGCAGAGAGGGAATTGCAGCGTCTGCACACCTCGCTGAACCAGCTGACCCTCTCACCTGCCCACCAGGTCTTTCACCCCATCAGAGGCTGGCTTGCTCGTGACTGTGAGCAAAAGTGGTCCTCAGCTTTCTGTTATAAGAGAGGGCTACATTGCATGGGCCATCAGGGATAAGTTTTGTGTTTCTTTAAGCTCCCACTCCAGAAACTGAAACTGGCAGGTAACATAAAGAGAACAATACCTTCATCTCATAGTTGGTTGTAGTATATATTTGCATTCTACTTTATCATAGATCTTCATGTTATTTGAAAGCCTGTCATGAGATTTCCACTGTGGTGGGTGTTGTACACCATATCCATCACATTATTCCATTAATTGACCGGCCAACAAGCCATACAGCTGATGTTGTTGAAGCCAAGGTGCCCTGCACCCTACGTTGTATTTTTTTCTTTCTTCTTCTCATGGCCCCTACCTTACCATTGCTGTTGTTATGGGGAGTTTTTTCCTTGGGAGAAATCTGATCAGACAGCATGTTGAGTTTGACAACAAGCAAGAACCATGGGGTCAGTGATTTGTTACAGGACTTCCAGGGAAGCCACTATTGGAATAAAGCTAAAGCTGTGACTTAGGAGCGAAAGCAATGGGGCTATTTTCTTGGGCGGCTCTCCAAGGAGTGGGGTCCCACTGAGCACCTTGCCATCAGGCAGGAGGTGTACAAAGTAAAAGCTGCCTCTACAGGGTCATAGGCCAAATGAAAACACTGCTCTTTAGCAGATGGCCACAGATGGATAGACAAACCTCGCCACAGCCAGTCTTGAGGAAAGGAGGCACTATAAACTTAGAGAAACAAAAATGTGGTGCTTCTTAGCCCTCGTGCTCAGGACCCACACTGTCATATCCTGCAGTGCCTGGACTCTGTTGGACCGACAGTTATGATGAAAAAAGAAAAGTTAACACAAACAGGTGAGATTTAAAGGCACCATGGACGTCTATAGAGGAGCTTCCCTTTTAATGATCATTACAAGGAAACCCCAAGAAGCTGGATTTCAGCAACTATCCAGGCTATTACAGAATGAATTTTTGCATTCATCTATACTGTCCATCTCTTTTATTTTCACCTCATCTCAAGGTTCCTCCCTTATATATTTGAACAACTCTTTTGCTGTCTGCATCTCTACCTCCAATCCCTTTTATATACCCAGAGAAAGCTGTATAGATTTAATGGTTTAAGGCTGCAGTGTCCAGTTCCCCGAGTGGAAAACATAGCTGTGTGGTTGAGAGTAGAGATTTTGCAAGTTTGATTTTCTAACGACTCACCCTTTCCCTTGTGCTTGTGATAAATTCCAGTTGTATAGTTTAAATGGTCATCGAATAGATATGCTGCTCTGCTGTCTACAGTTTTAACATGCTTGAACGATCTCAAAATGAGGCAATCGTTTGAGCAGAAACCCGAAGAGGCCTGAGAGGCAGAGCCTGTCTGAGACTGATCCTGAATTCAGCAGCCCCAGGCACTTGCCTGCAGACAGAGTCCGAGTATGTTTGGAGCAAAGTGACCTCCCGGTCACTGTTTTCATTCCTCCTCCTGCTCACAGTGCTCTGCCGGCCGACTCTACACATGCCTAAACTCAGTTCAGTCTGATGCCTTTTTGTTGAAGGAGGCATCAAGATAGAAACACTTGGAGCCATAGCGTTTTGCTACTTGTCTGGTTTATAGATGTCAAGGTCAGAGGCCTTCTGGTCTACCCACCCTACACTTGTTCTTTCTTCCTCACAGTAGGAGATGGTCTTGAAGTCCCAGGCTGATAGAGACAGAAGAGAGAAATCCAAGTATCAGAGATCGTCTCTTCATCCCAGTTTTCCCAAATGTCTACCTGTATGGTTTTGATTTAGAGCCAAGGGTACCCACTCTTCCCAGTGACTGTTTCAATCTGGAGACAAGAGCAGGCACGATATGGCCGTTTGCCTGTTAAGAAGTTGGCAGTGGTCACACCGCTTGAGATGCAGGATAGAGTCAAGTTTCTGGGTTGTATGTACCTCCCGATAATCACAAAATACATCTGCAGATTCCCTGATACATTCCCACTGCTGAGTGTTTGGTTAAGACCACCATCGTCCCTTGCATGGATTGGCACAAACTCCCCGTGGGTCTTTCCTTCCCCCACTGCATCCCTCTGCCAACTTCAGCCCTAGTGACCTGATGGCTTTCTCCTGACGACTCTGTGAAGGTACCGCCTTGCTCTCAGCAGAGAGCATCCGTTCCTCAACACAACCTTCTCCTCTGGCCCCTACTCACCATATCTCTAGACTCCAGCATCAGGGGATGTGGCCCAAGAATACATTATGTGTTTCTTACACCCTGACCTTTATATACAGCATTTCCTCTGCTGGGGCCCTGCTCTGCCTCTGGTTTGCCTCACGTCTGGGAAGCTCTCTGTGAACCTGCTGCCCCAGGCTCCGCTGCCAGTCCTTCTCTCCTCCTCCTGTATTTATTCCAATTCTGGGAATTTCATGGGTATATTAATGGTTTCTTATTCAGTAACCTCCTTCTGGGAGAACACACATACCTTAAAGACGAGGAAAATGCCTTATTCACCTAGTAGCTGGCAACAGTTTAAATGCAAGGGGTGGAAGAGACTTCTAACGTATTTGTGCAACCCTGCCTATGTCCCTTAACTCTCTCTGGATCTCTTTGTCCTCTTTATCACTTGCATATTAGACCAGGCCCACCCTGTGTTAATGCCCTATGATTTGAGGAGATTATTTGTGAACATCATAAACCTAAATTGGTCCCTAGGCTAGAGTTAAGAACTGCTGATTCACCCCACAGCACATAAAGCATCAGCCATAACAACTTCTATCACTGATACCACAAAGTGATAGTAGCAATTCCGTAAGTGATCATCCTATGGAGAAAGTGAGGAATGGGCTTATTGGATCAACTCACAGAAGACGCTGTGTCTGTGAGGTTGTATTGCTCTCTTCCAGGGTCTTTCCTTCTCTTCATTATAAATTCCTTACAACTGCTATCTCCTCCAGAAAGGATTATTAAAAAGTACAGTTATGTTATAAAAGAGAAAAATCAAAGATTGTTTGGATATCAGCTGTTAACTTTTTTGGTTCTTACTTGAAAAAAAAATAGAAGCAGCAGTGTGCTTTGGAGCATGTGTAGGTTATTAATAATTTACTCAATCTATTCATGCTCGTTAATTGCAGTAGCTGAGAAAAGTTAGTTAATGATGTGCCTGCTTGCACCACATTATAATTATCATGGTAGTTCCCCTATTATTAGGGCTGAGTAGGTGTTCCCATTAGAAACCTTAATTTTCGAGCTGATTGTCTTAGCCATTTTAAATTACATCAGGCCACATCTTGGCAGACGCTTTCTGAAAGCAGATGCACTCCTTTCCACAATTATTTTTATGGTTGCACAGGAGTCCTCTTCCCTCAAATGGAAGAAGCTGGAAAGTGTGTTCCAATTCCAGGAACTATTTTGTCAAGCCCCAACAGCGTTCCAGTGTTCCCCTCTATGATGTGGTTCAAAGGAAAGAAAGATTTTTGGTGACCCAGAGGCCATCTTGGCCAAAATCAGACCTCTTTGGGAAAGTGAGTTTTACAAATCAGTCACAGAGCAGTAGGTGTGGCCCACTCTTCTTCCCTTCCCCTGGATTCATCAGAAGATTTTTGTATTGCAAGTGACAGAAACCAAATTCCAAACAAATTGAATACTGCTCCCTGGACCTTTGTTTTTGACAATGCAGTTTATTGGCTCATGAAATTAGGACTCCAAAAGATATGGTGTCTTCAGGCAGGGCTGGATCCAGAAGGTCAAATAATGTCACTAATGCTGTCTATTCTACATCTTTTGGCTTCCTTCTCAGTGTTGATTTCATTCTTGAGCAGATTTTCTTCATGGGGCCAGTTGTAGCCTCCAGGCTATATTCTTAACAGCTCATGATTTGCAGCAAAACAAGAGCCTCTCTCTTCTAGCTTCCATGTGTAAAAAATGAGCAGTAGCAACTCTGTCTGGATCATATCCTCCTCCCTGGACTGACCCATGGCTAGAAGGAGACAGAAAGACCACCGATGCATAGCAGTAGCATGGGGTGGGGGGGTGCACAGTTTTACTAAGCCCAATGCATGGAAAGCATCGTGTCAATGGGAAAAGAAGTGTTGCTACAAGAAGAAATGGGAAAGAGGTGATGTACCAGAAACAAAATATGGACTTATTACTCCCTAGATGTATCCCCTACCTGGTCTGATAGCCGAAAACTGTTTGCCAGTAACTCTTCAGAGCCATCACAGCTCAAAACCCTATTAAAGCTTTGATTTCAACTTGAACCGTAACTTTGTTAACAGAGAAAAAGACTTCCCATAAGGTCTGATGCCATCAGACAGCTCATGCAGTCCTGGTGAAGATGTGCAGTGAGGTCTTTGAATTCGGTTTGCATCACGGCCAGGGTTCTGCCGGGTCAGTGTCATGGAGCAGACACGACTCTGCTGTGGTCAAATGTCAGAGAGAAGGAATGAAGATCACCTTGGAAATGCAGCATGGGAAAACAAGTTGTGTCCTGGTCCGTTCAGCTCCTGCAAAAAAATGATTTAGATGAGTTCTTTATGGGGTATGGACAGAGCTTTTACGTCCAAACAGGGTGGGCCACTTTCCCTCCCTAGCAGAGACAGCAGACTGTGAGTGGCCTCGAGCTTGGCATGAGGAACTTAATTTTTTTGGAAGATGCCAGGGGACTTAAGAGGACAACAGAAGAGATGGTTCTGAACAGATGTAGTTGGGGCAAGAAGAAAACCAAGGAACGGCTATTGTCATTGCATGAAACCTACTTATTCTTATATTCTGGAGTATGTCCATTTATGACTCTGATATGGTTTTTTTTTTGGTATTATTTGGTTAAGTGTGTAGAACTATGACATAGTTTAGGATTTCAGGAAAAACCTGTCTATTACTGTTATAATCTGTCTGGGGGAAAACTACAAGCTGAATTTCCTCTCTCTGTCCTATTATGAATATATCATTGTCACTTGGTGAACACAGACATTTTTTATTCTGCAGTATCTCAACTTTGGGGCTGGGCAAAAACCTCTCTCAAATGCATACCTGGAGACCTGGGTCAGAATCTCCTGACCTTTCCCATGTCTGTTGATGGAAATAAATCAATAGACATGATCTGACTTAGTCTCTATGGCCAAAATATAAATGCAATCTTTTATTTTAGTCTTTCTTCTCCTTCCCAGTTTCCAGAGAAATGTTAACTTAAGGAAGGAGGATGTTTATGGGATGGAAGGGGTACCTACTTCCCTATTGTGCTTGTTGTCAACTAGTCATTGTGAAGAGAAAATACCATAAGGAAGGTTCCAGGAAGAAGGCAGCCATCAGATATTTTTGCTCTTGATACCAGAGGGAAGGAGATAGATATAAATTGTTCTAGTTAGGCACTAAAGCTAATAAAAACATTCCTTCTCCACTAAGGAAATGGAAATAAAGAGACAGAAGCATTCTATTGGCATCTCTGTGGATTTACTTTTCAATTTATACATCATTGCCATCATTGCTATTTCCATTATTAATATTTTAACAGCAGATTAAAAAAAAATTCTGTCAGAATACTTATGGTCTCGAATGTATAGGGAAAACTTTGTAGATAGAAAAGCGCTCAAGGTTGCTTTGCACAATTTATTGTATCATCCAAAAGTCACTCATTGAGCTCCCGCTATGTGTTGAGTGTTGTGAGGTTAAGAAATAAATAGGATCAAGTCACTGCCCTCAAGGATTTCCAATCAGAGAAAGATGTGCTATAAATATATAAATAGTTACGTGCTGTTATGCTGTAACGGAGGCAGGTGATGGATACTCTCTGTGAAGGACTGGGAATCAGTCATCTATATCCTCCTGGGAGATCAGAAAAAAAATGCAACAGAAGTGTATGACAAGTATTTCATGTAACTGTCGGAGGGAGCCTGCAAGGTCATGGAGATGACCCTGGGGTCTCTCTTAGGACTTATCCTTCAGCAGCACATTTGCTTGAATACCTGCAGGGGTGCCAGTGTCTCCAAAGGCAGCCACTTTTGCTCGGGTTTCATGGGTAGAAGGTCATCTTATGTTGGATTCAGCTGAACACCTACTCTTTTTAGACTCGAAGAAGGCCTTTTGAAAATGTTCCAGATAAATGGGCAATTGTAAGAAAATGGTAATGGAGCATCATAGAGCTTTGTTTGGGAAATGGCTGGACCCTCCACCTTCAACTGTGTGTGTTTACATATATTAGATATGCATATTAATCAAACACTACTATTAGACAGACAATGCCAAATATGTTATAGGTATTATCTCACTTAATATTTTCAACCACCTTATCAAACCCACTTTTTATAGGTAGGAAACTGGGATTAGTTTGATAATGGTCAAATTTACATAATGAGTGGTAGAGAAGGGACTTTTAATTCTGTTTCAAATAATTTTGTTTTCAAAATAATGTATTGGCTTGAATAATGTGGAACCAATATAATATGAATTGCTATAGGCTTGGAATACTGTGATGTGTGCTTATGTGTGTTCCTTTATGATATCTATGCCATCTTCCCAAAGCCTCTTGTTTTAGAAAGATCAGCAATAGTTATCAGCATGCACATTTTTAAATAGGCTGAGTACCATCATGATATATATATATGTATTTTTTAAAATCAAAGTGGAACCAAAGTTCTGGGATCTTTTTTTATATAGACTCTGAAACAGTGAACTGAAAAAAATTAAGAAACTTTATTGAGGCGGAATTGATATACAGAGAACTATGTATGTTTAATTTGTGCAATTTGATGAGCTTGGACCTGTGCATACAACCATAATACTATCACTGTAATCAAGGTAATTAAGATAATGGACATATTCAAGACCCCTTAGAATGTCCTGTGTCCCTTCCTTGTATGTGTGTGCATAAGAACATTAACAGGAGGTCTATCCTTTTAGATTTTGAAGTGCACAATACCGTATTGTTAGCTACAGGCACTATGTCATAGGGCAAATCTTTAGAACTTATTCATTTAGTATAACTGAAGCTTTATACTCTTTAAATAACAACTCCCTATTTATCCCTCTCCACAGTCTCCTTTAGACAATTTTGGATAGGAGATCTTGAGAAAGGAGTCAACAGTTGTGGACTAAGAGAAATAGCAGTATTCCTAGGATTTGGTCCATGAAATAAAAAAGGAAATTCTAACCATCCAGCTAGTGCTCTTGTATTTATAAATAAATGTACCATATATAATAATTCAATACTGGATATACAGAACTAATTTATTCTTTTTAATAGCTTCATAATATTCCATTTTATGAATAGAACAATATCTATTGAATGGGTTCCTTATTAATGTACATTTAAATGCTTTGGTTCAGACTTTTTATTTTCCTATTTTAGTACTGTATCTATTTTTACATCTATATACACCCTTGGATGTTTGTGCATGTATATTTATAGGGTAATTTCTTAGCTCTGCAAGGGCTGTATCAATTTGCTTTTCATAGATATTGCCAAAATTTGCCCTCCAAGAAGGTTACATTCATTCACAATGTATGTGATAACCTGTTTTCTTCACCCACACATGCACACACAAAAGATGCCTTTTAAACAACATTTTCCTTATTATAAACACACACCATCTGCTGTCACACAGTGAAAGCCTGAGAGAAATTTGCAAAGAGCTCTTCCATTCTGTCCCTATTATATACTTGATTATGCTACTAAATATTCAGTAACTTCCGTGCTATTGAGTGTGGGAGAATGCAATAATATTCTCATTGGTGCAGGTTAATGGAAACAAACACACCTGAGCATCTTTTCAGCTTTAGACTTGCAGGCTCAAAAGCTCCTCCCTGTGAATATGTGATGCCTGGCAGTTGGCAGTGTGAACGCTACCCAGGTTCTTAAAATGGGAAGACAAGACCGTACCTTCACTATTAAATGAATTCACAGGACAAACTATCACAGAAAACATGTGTAGTACAAGATACCATTTCTATTTGGAAATGAATGTAGGGTAAATGGAAGGTTGCAGCCCATGCAAAATGCAGTTAGGATGCAGGGTTGCCATGGAATCAGAGGAACCTTCCTGCCAGCAGTTAGGTGCCATCCGGCTTTGGAATGTTGATGCTCCGGGATTGGCTGGGGGCTGACGGAAGCCGTCAGAGTTAGAGTCAGAACAGGCTGCCGGGGTTAGGGTAGCTTAGTTCCAAACTCCAGGCACATGTCAATATCAGAACTAGGTCTAGGAACTCTGAATTTCTAGCATTACTGTTCAATTGATATGAACTGGATTAAGATGGAGATGACAATATATCTACACCTCAAACGCCTTCACAAATCACCTCCTTTGGTGGTTACTGAGTCTGTGTTAAGAGAGTGAAGTGTTTTTACAAAAATCAGAATCTGGGCAAGAAATTAAATTTTCTGTTTTTTATTTGGTTAACAAATGCTGATAGAAGCATAACACTCTTCCTTGGGAAGGACAGATAGTTTACTTTGATCCATTGGTAGACTTGCAAGGTTTTTTTTTTAATTCAACATTTTATTTTGAGGTAATTGTAGATTTGTAGATTCACATGAAGCTTACAAAGGAATACAGAGAGATCCTGTTTACTCTTTACTCAGATTGAAAAACTATAGTAACATATCCCAGCCGGTGATTGATCTTGTTATTGATCTTACTGTATCAATTTGTATCTTGTATCTTATTGTAATTTATAAGATCTTATTCAGACCTTGATGCCATCTTATTCAGGGTTCCCCAGTTTTATTTGTACTCCTGTATGTGTGTGTGTGTATTTAGTTCTATACAATTTCAGCCCCTAATGGGTTCATGTGTCCACACTAGAGTCAAAATACAGCACGTCCCATCAACACAAGGACCCTGCGTGTGCATATTTCACTTCCTCCCATCCCTGCCCCCATCCCCAACCCCTAGCAACCACTAACCTGTTCTTCATTTCTTGAACTTGCCATTCCAAGAATATTATGTAAATGGAATATACTGTATGTGCCATTTTGCATCGGCTCCTTCACTCAGCATAACACCCTGGAGATTCATCCAAGCTGTTGCATGTGTCAATAGCTCATTGCCTTTCCTTGAGGAGTAGGGGTCTGTGATGGGGACTTACCAGCCATGTTGCTTCTTTGATAGAGATCCTGAGGCTGAGTAGGAAAGAGTGCCCGGTTATCATCTACTAATGTCTGTCATGGAGTGGGGATGGGGAGTGGTGGCTGGCCTGTGGACCCAACTGGCTTGGTTTGGACATGTGTGCTGGTATATGAAGGCGAATCAGGAAGGAGAGAGAATTAGTAGCTATTTCCTACCAAAAAACAGAATTCATAAGCCTCATGAGGACTGTCACTAATGAAGCTGGTGGTAGGTTGGAACCCCGATAGCATCAGCAGGATGTGGACTCCGGTGATAGAGGGCAGAATTTGGACAGATGTTTCTAGCCACTTGTTCAGGGCTCTCTCTACTCCATTCTCTCTGCTATTTTCTCCCACTTCTTTTTGCTGGTGCTGGAGAGCACACCATTTGCCAGTAGTTTTGCTCAGATCTGCCAGGTATAGATACAACTACCTCACCAGTTGGGTAACCTGGTTAAGTCCCTGAAATTCCTGCCTTTCTTCTTTCCCATCAAATAGCTGGACTCCTCTAGTGCATACCTTCCATCTGTACCAACAGAATGTTGCTAGTTTGCACACTTGGAATGGAAAAATAATCTTTGGCTTGGCTGTGATCATATACACTAATTGTTGTTAATATAGACACCAGATGATTACATTTTACTATATTTTTGCTTTTCCACTGCATATTTGAATTGCTTCCTTGGGGGAAGTTGTCATACTAATTAATTGTTTTGTGTTTTTCTTGACATATCTCAGCACTATCTGCGCAATTGTGGCCATGTGTCTGTTGTTCTAAATATTTGAGGCATTTACAACAATAATAGAATTAATTTCTCCCACCACTGAAATACTATCCTTTTTACAATTTTCTGTTTCTGTCAAAGGAATTCTGATGTTCCAGGTGTCCAAACCTCATGTAACTTCTGACTTTTTGTCAATTTTGTTCACATAATAGTATCATTTCCTAAGTCTCACTGTTGTGTTGTGATCATTTTCTCCCTCACCCCCTTTTTTTCTCAGTGTAACACACATTTGGATTGCTGTAATGTCATCTCTTTGCTTTCCTTTTTGTAGGACCCTTCTTGTTTATGAACTTTTCAGTTCATCCTAAACCTAGAGCTGATTTCACTTTCCCATCTTCACCCTCACGCTGACATCCAAGACTAGGTGCAACACCTCATCAAAATCTCAAAAATGATTGGCTTAGATATGGGCCACATCCCAGACTGAGCTCCTACAATATTTTTATTGTTTCTATTTTTTTTCCCCAAGGAAAAAACAGTTCTCCACTCCCCACATCCAACCAATTACCAAGTCCTGTTGATTTTCTCCCTTTAACAATTTACCAAATCCTTCCAAAATTTCCACCTTTGTCCCATTTGCCATCTTCCCCGACTTGTTCCCCTGAGATAGCCCGTGGCTTGTTCTCCCGCCCCAGCACACACCCCCAGAGATTCTGCTGGCAGCGGCCAGTAGATCTCTCCAAACCCAGACATGGTCATGCTTCTCTCCTGCTTAAACCATTCAGTGGCTCCCTGTCTTTTCCTAGAGTAAGAGCAAAATCCATTACCTGGTCTCTAATTTGTGAGCCCTACCTCTTGCCAACTTACATGGCTTCATCTTCCCCTATAGCTCTCTCTCCCTTACCCAGAATCAGTGGATTTCATTTCTTTCCTTGAATAAGCCACCATATCTAAAATGTCACCCTACCTTAAAACTTTCTCTTTCCTTGCCCTAGTTTTGTCCTTTGTAACAATGACCACTTAACAGATTACGTACTTCTTACATTTATCTTTCTAGCGTGTGTCTTCCTCCGCTAGAATGGAAGCTTCACAAGTGCTAAACTCATAACTGCATTATTTACTGCTCCCTCCTGAGTAGTTATAATTGTAGCATAGTTGGCCATGCAGATATGTCTATTGAATGAATGAATGAATGAATGCATGTGTCCATCAGTGAATAGGTCCTAGCAGAATATGTTCTCAGTAATTGTAGATTAGGATTGCTTAATTATAACTAGCTAGTCAGCCTATCTTTTTTTTTTTTTTTGTATTTGTAAATCCATGTCAGTGGGAGGATTGCTTGCAGACACAGGATCAAGCTGAAGAGCCATAGGACTGTAGTTTCGATCAGCCGCACATAGGCTCTAAAGAGGGGGCTGGCTGTTCAAAGGGACTGTTCTTGCTTTCTCCTCCCTGATCATTGCAGTGACAGTGTGCCTGGTCTTGGGCTCCTCTTTCTTTAGATCAAGTACAGCAATGAGGTAAAAATCCCAGTGTTTTGCTGGCAGGTGGAGTTGTTCTCTCCTGACTTTGATACATGCAAGGCAAATTGCTTCCCTGTCCTGAGCTTCGATCGCTTATGTGCAAAATGGCAGTAAAAACATACAAGCAAGTGGGCAAACCTTTGCTTCCTCTCTGTCTTTCTCATCCTTCCCTCTCCTTCTTGTGTAAGATGGCATAAAATATTATATGCTAGATACCTGATGTGCAGCATAAGATATGTTCATGTCAAATATATGACTCGTTATGCAGTGTAACCTTTTAATAATTGCCATTAATTTGTTATTGTTGTTACTGGTTTCATGAAGATCGCCTTCTTCTGTTGGCTGAAAAGTCGTGATACAAATTAGCCTCCCCCTTTCTTTTATGTGATTGCACAGTCCAGCTGAGACTTTCTGAGCCGTGATCCTCATCTGAATGTTATGAAAGTGCCTTCTATAACTCTGCATACCTCCTACCTTTTCAGGCAATTTCTTAGCATACATGCTGAGCCAATCTTTTTATTTTTAATTGACAAGGACTGCAGGTTTCAACCTGCGAAGCACTTTCATTCCCCAGTTCAACTCAGAATTCTTCAGCCTGTCTTTGACTTCTAACCAATATCACATTTTTGTCAGCCCCAGAGTTGAGGCTCAGAGAATAGGGAGCTGGTTCTTTACTTTCCTTCATAGATGGTACGCTCCTTTCTGCTACGGTTTCGACTCAAGTTATTCCCAGCTACTCAAGTGCCTACCTCCATCATGTTTGCAGACCTTTATTTATTGCTTCTATCAAGACCAACTTCCGGGATTATAAAATGGTTTTATGTCACTTTCCATCTCCGGGTGATTGGTAGTGTCTGTCGGCAGCAGGACTGTGTAGAGGATTGTAGGGTCAGAGACAGGTGCATGGGGAGAGAGTGCTGTGATCAGTTAATGATGTCTGCCATGGCCAGGGGACAGGAAAACACAGCACTGTGGGGTGTATTTACTTGGCTTCAGCTGTGGATGCTTCTTCCTGGCTCAACTGCTGGTCCCTCCCTTATTTTATATTTCTTTAGCACCTCATGCACTCATCTAATTCGCCCACCTTGCAAAGAGATATTTTTGCAGTAGGTAGGAATGTCGAGTGGAATTTGGCATCAATGGAGGAAGCGCAGCCAGTATCTATGGTTTCCTGACCTTGCTATGCAAGTAGCATGGAACACTATTGTTTATCTTCTTCCTCCTGCAGAAAGGCTCCTCAGGAGGTTTGAGGAGTGAATTTAAGAGAAATGATTAGGGATTTTATATCTTCTCAAAGCCTTCTCTCTTCATTTATTGATAACTCATCAGGAGCTAGAAAAACTTAAGGTACCACATTCCTCCTACTATATTGCACTTTAACACATCTATTGTAAATAGACACATTTTTTAAAATTTGTGTTGCTTTAGAAGGGATATAACAAAATTTATAATACATTTGCTAAAGATACCATTACTCCCACTACTGTTAGTAGGTACATTTAGTGCTCGGTGTGAGGCACTCTATAAACTCTTCCAATCTTTATTTCTTTTCATCCTTAGATCACGTCAGGAGTTAGAGAATATTACAGTCCCCATTGCACAGATACATAAACTGAGGGACATGGTGGTGAAGTTGCTCACTAGGGCCGTATACCTAGCAGATATCAAAACCAGTATTTAAATACGGACAATGTAATTCTAGAGATGGCTATACTGAGCTAATGAAGATAAAGGTTTACAAATGCAGAAATACATGAATTTTTCCACATAGGGTTTCTTTTCGAGAAGCTGCCCACGAGAATCATCTTTCTAGACATTTGCAAGAATACGAGCCAGCATTTCTAGAAGTGATGTCAGCATGAGTGCTTGATGTTGAGAAGTTTCTAGTCAGTCCTAAAGTGGGAAGATGGGACCCGTTCAGTGACTTTCCTCTGAAGCAGAAGAATGAAAAAGGTGGCGCTCAGCCTCCCCTGTACACAGGCTGAAAGGTTTGGGGGCTGCACAAGCTGAGTTTTCTAGGCAATGAACCACTACAAACATATTTGTTCCCAGAACGCAGCCAGCTAGTAAGGTTTTCCCACTGGTGCTGACATTTACTGTAACAAGCGTCTGTTTCCTCCTCTCAGAGCTGCAGCCAGCTTCTCACAAGGGAGTTGGTGTCTTGCCAGAGAAACCCCTCCAAGCTCCAGCAGACCTGCCAGTGAAGCCAGTACTTTCCCCTTTAGCTGAAATGGGCCAATAATGGTAGAATGCTGTCTAGTTTTTAAAAGTAACAAATCTCTGTGCCATCTATCTATGTGTCTGTCTGTCTGTCCCCCCCCCATCCATCCTGGCTATCCATCTACCCATCCATCTTTCTCTATCTATATGTGATTATATGATTGTAAAATGAATATGTATCATCCCTCTAACATCACACTAATTCTAGAAATGTAAATGAGCAAGTTTCATTATGCCCCATTGTGCCTATGATAAAACTGATGTAACCCAGATTTCTTGATAAAGATAAATAAATAAAAGGCAAAGGTAAATTTAAAACAGTTCCCTCCTTCCTCCTCCTCTTCTTTCTCCTTCTTCCTCTTCTTCCTCCTCTTCCTTAGTTACTAAAGACTTAAAAGCTGGAGGAATAATGTAAGGTCTTCTCTGGTCCATCCCCTTCCTAAGGCATGTCAAAGTCAAGACAACTGGGTTTGAGGTCCCATTTTGGTCTCCACCTGGCATTATGATGTTGGGCAAGTCACCTGGCATCTTTACATTTCTGTTATATGTAAATGCAGACTTTTCTATATTATGTCTAAGACCACAGAGCAGGAATGAAGTCCATCTTATTTATCGACCAAGCACAGTGGCACATATGTAGATAGTTTCTAAACTAGGGAAAACTTCTGCAGCTCTAGACCCTTCAATCTTATTTTCCTTCTTTTAATACCAGGCAACTGAGATGCAAAAAGATTTTGACTTGCCTGAGTTGAAGCATGGGGAGTCTACTGGCCAATTTCCTTTGAGTATTACCTTGTTTGATTTGGATGAAGGGGCAGGGAATTGTATAAATGTCACTGCAGAGAGCCCTTGTCCCCTGGTAATTAGTAACCTTATCAATTCAGAGCAAAGAGACATGTTCAGAGATTTCGCTTTGGAAAATGGCACACGGATGAGGGAATTTTATGACTATGTATGAAGTGCCTGGTCTGGTGGTGTTTTGCTTTTGCAAGTGGGGGACTGACCTCATTCTCCATCTGATCTGTCCCTTTTGTCCCCTGGTTCTCCGTTCCACTTATTACTACCTAGAATCTCAGTCTCTCTCCCTCTTTCCTCAGCCAGAGTCTCAATAAACTTCTTCATGATCTCAGTTTGTAAGCAGCAAAATAATTTAAGGACATTTTTTTTCAAGTTTGATTTTTAATTATTTTTCCATGACAGACGTAAGATGCCCGTTTAAAAATCCAAACCAGAAAAGAATAAGGGCACATGAAATATAGGAAAGTCTCCTTCCAACTACTATACTCTAAAAATAACTGCTTTTAAACATTTATAGTTTCTCCTCTGCACACACACACACACAACCACATTTCAAAATCATCTTAGTATGCACACCATGTTTTTACACAATATTTTTTCCCACCTGGTGGTTGTATAGGAACCTTTTGCTGGTGTTGTTTCATAATTTAATCCAAAAGTCCCCTTCCAATGGACTACTAGGTTATTCTCAAAAATTTTGTTTTTGCTTGTCAAAACATTGCTGCCTTAGCTCTTTGCAGTCACTTTGAAGAAACTGGGGTGGCGTGAGGGGCAAGCAATTTTAAGTGGTTATAAAACAAAAGGTGTGCTTCATGAATTAACCCTGAATCATAAGCTAAAATAGGAGACAGGGCTGGCAAGGTCCAAGGTGTATCATGATATCCACTGACTGAAGCTGAGGCTCTGAAGAGCAAGGGATCATTTCAGTCATTTCAAAAGGCCTTCAGACCATAGAAACAGAGCTGCCATTTCAAATCCCCACCTTTGTCTTTGGCTGCAAGGACACACTCCTATCAATACCCACACATTCAGGCTTATGAGCCATGCACCCCAGAGTGCGGCTGAGTCCAGCCAGTGGGCAGAGTTTCCTTAAAGGCCACCAGATACCCTGGTCCCCAATCTTCTGGAGGTCTTAGTTTTCATTCTCTTTCCTTGACCTCTCAGACCTGTGATTTTGAATAGCATGGGGTATCAATTTTGATTTGCCTTTTTCTAGGTTAGGAATCAAGAGATGGCTATTTCTGTCACACACACACACACACACACACACACACACAAACACTCCCTCACTGGATTTCCTCCAAGGGAATGAATCATCTATATTTAAGAGGAAAACCTAACTCAGCAAATGGCTTGGGAGATGAAGGGTGAGGTTCTGAGGGCATGAGTGATAAGAAAAAAAAGAAAACTAAACAGAGGCCCATGAACAGACTATGATTTGGAGGGGAAGGGGCACGGGGGAGAGAGCATGGGTGGTTCTGAAGGTCAGAGACTGGAGCAGGGTGACCTGGGAGAAGCCCCAGGGTTGGGATGGCCAGAGGAGGCTTAACCACAGCACGATCATCGATTACAAGTCGGTGCCCTGTTGTGGCTGTGGGCGCACCCTCCTTTTGAGAGCTGAGGAAGGGCTGGGGAGCTTTTTCTGCACCCCACCTTCCTCTCAGCTGCTGTGCTAGGATGGCTCCAGATGGGAGTCCCAGGCAGATGCCAGCAACAATGTGAGTGGCCTCTGGTGGGGCCATGAAGAGCCCAGAGAAGCAATTGTAGGAGAGACTCAGGATGGACAGCCAAAGGAGCATCTCTCAGGAATGCACAGCACTGTCCCCCAGGGGGCCTCCCGGGCAGTCCAGGGCCACAGTCTGGTGCCGCACAGATGCAGCACCCAGAAGTATCGCTCTGTTTGAATCTTATTTCTGTCCTGGTGACAACGGGGAGAAAGCCCCAGCATGGTGCTTCTGCATCTCTAACTCCTCTCCAGCACTACTTGTGAATCCGCCTTTTAACCAAGGGCAGGTTTCAGGCTTAGTGTGTCCCTGTTATAACAGTGTCCCATTTTCCATTGCAGTTGTTTCCCCTTCTGCCTTCATGCCTCAGGTTCTGAAACAGAAAGGAAGACACTTCTTCTAGACCTAGTGAAGTGGCTTGAATAGTGGCCCCCAAATCCATGTCCATCTGGAATCTCACAAGATGACCTTATTTGGAAGGAGGGCCTTAGCAGGTGAAATCAGTTAAGAATCTCAGGGTGAAATCATTCTGGATCAGAGTGGGCCCCAAGTCCGACGACTGGTGTCTTTGTAGGAGAAATAGAGGGAGATTGGGACACACAGAGGCACAGAGGAGAAGCCATGGGGACTGAAACAGAGGTTGGCGTGATGCTGCCCGGCCACCAGCCAAGGGATGCCAGGAGCCACTGGAAGCCGGAAGGAACAAAGGAGATTTGTCTCCTAGAGCCTTCAGAGGGTCCACGACCCTGCAAACACCTTGACGTGGGACTTGTGCCCTCCAGAATTATGAGAAAAAAAAAACAACCTGTATTTTCTTTTAAGCCACCGAGTTTGCAGCAATTTGGTTCAGCAGCCCTAGGAAACTGACTCACCAGGGGTCTGCAGACTATGGTCTGAGGGTCAAATCCAGCCTGCTGACTGTGCTTGTAAATAAAAAACTGTTTACAAATCACAGCATCACTCCTTCCCTTACATATTGTCTATGGCGGCTTTTAAGCTACACTGTCAGACTTGAGTACTTGCGACAGAGCCCAGATGGCCCACCAAGCCTGAAATATTTACTATCTGGCCCTTCACATAAAAAGTGTGCCACTTTTAGGGAAGTGCTGCCCCTCTTTCAGGGAAGTGTTTAATTTGTGTGTTTGGGTAGCAATGTTGGGTGATTGTAAGAGACTGTTCTTTACAGGGTAGAACTACACCAGATAGTTGTTTTAATTTTTATTTTTCACTTAGATTTCAATTTTTCATGAAGGAGGTTTTTTTCCTCCCCAGAGGAAAAACATGAAATGCTCTGGAATAGTTTGCAGCATTAGCCGCATGTAAGGGATTCAGTGAAGCACAGCGGTCTTCTCTCTGTTGAGTCAATCAGTATTAAAGTTCACTTACCAATGACAGCTTCTATAAGAGCAGTAGCTTCATATTAATATTGCTAATGGGGGTGTGGTCCCTCCCAGCAAGCTAGGATTTGATCTAGACGGATTGGAGAGTCTGAGTATGTCGCTGCACTCTGAACAGGAAATGGACCACGGTCTGACCGGTAGCTGGCTGGCGAGGGAAGGAAGGCAAGCTTTGTCTGATGTATGTCAGGGAGTAAAATTCAGCAAGCAAAGCCAGGCAGAGATGGGGAAAAGTGAACAGCACACCTTAGTGGTCAAATTAACAAAATGAAGAGGCCACCTACAGAAAGGGAGAAAATATTTGCAAATGATATATCCAATAAGGGGTTGATATCCAAAATACATAAAGAACTCATACAACTCAATAACAAAACCACAAACCATCTGATTAAAAAATGGGCAGAGGCACTGAAAAGACCTTTTTTTTTTTCATTTTTCCAAAGAAGACATTTAATGGCCAACAGGTTTATGGAAAGATGCTCAGTGTCACTAATCAGGGAAATGCAAATCAAAACAGTAGGCTTTTACCTCACACCTGTTAGAATGGCTGTCATCAAGAAGAGGTAGCAGGTGTTGGTGAGGGCGTGGAGAAAACGGAACCCTATTCCCTCTGTTGGTGGGGATGTGACTTGGTTCAGTCACTATGGAAAACAGTGTTGGATGTTCCCCCAAAAAGTAAAAAAAGAACTGCCATATGATCCAGCTATCCCATTTCTGGATATTTAGCCAGAGGAATTGAAAATAGAATATTGAAAAGATATCTGCATTCCCATGTTGTCACCACATTATTCACAATAGCCAAGATATGGAAACAACGTAACTGTCAACGGATGAATGAAGATGTGAGCTATGTGTGTGTATGTGTACACACACACACACAAACACAGGAATGTTTTTCAGTCATGAGAAAGAAGGATATCTTGCCAGGTGCCACAGCATGGATGGACTTTGAGTGTATTATGCTAAGTGAGATAAATCAGAGAAAGATAAATATCTTATGTTATTACTTACATGTGGAATCTGAAAAAGCCAAGTCTGTAGAAACAGAGAAGAGTGGTGGTTAACAGGAACTGGGGGTGGGGGAATTGATGAGAAGTTGGTTAAAGCATAAAAACTTGTAGTTAGAAGATGAATAAGTTCTGGAGATCTAATGCACAGCACAGTGATTACGGACAATGGTATTGTATGATATACTTCAACGTTGCTAACAGACTAGATCTTAAATGTTCTCAACACACACAAGAAACAGAAATGATAATTGTGTGACCCAAAAGAGGTGTTAACAAACGCTATGGTGGTAATCATTTTACAATATGTCATTGTATCAGATCAACACTGCTGTGCGCTTTAGACTCCCACAATGTTATGTGTCTGTTATATCTTATTAAAAACAAAACAATGCAATGGTCAGATCATACTCTAGCTCTCAGTCCCTGTGGATTTGTGAACCTCATCCACCAGCTCAGGAAGATAACCACAGGGAATCTGATTAATTTTGTTCATACTTGTACAGAAAACCTTCAATTAAAAGTTGAATAGAAACAGCCACACATACAAAACAGCAAAGCAGTTAGAAGGATTTTTGCTTCTTTTTTTACTCAACATCTTGGTTGAGGCAATTTTTATGTCCTTCCCATATTTCACTGAAAAGCCTCAACCACTTCTAGCCATAACTTCCCCTCCTTCCTGTTATGAATTTTCTCCCTAGATTTACTCTTCAGTCCCTAAAAATATCCATCCCACATTATTTATTCACTCCATAATGCATACCATCCAAAGACAACAATTTTGCCAATAAACTGTTATTCTAATGAATAATTCATGCAGCCTTCATTCTCCTGACATGAACAGATATACTTTCAAATGGGAGGAATGTGGCTTTATTTTAGCCTTCCCTCCATTTTTTTAACGTAATATTTTTTCAAGGTTTTGTGATGTCCCTCCTTGAGTGAACTCCATGGGGAATAATAATTCTCATAGTCTAATTAAAAGAACTAAACCATGGCACAGAATCCTAACTGAATTTATATACAGCATGTGTTCCACTGACAATAAGGTGTTTGCAAGTGGAGGGAAAAGGAGGCAGTGTTTCAGGGCAAGGAAGAAACGTGGCGCTCTCTCCTAATAAGAAGGCAATGCCAATCATTGCTTCAAATTCTGCCCGCATGCATGGCCATAGTTTCCTCCTATTTACGGGGACAGGGTCTAATATGATGGTGATGATGAAAATAATGTAATAACAACAATAATGAATATTATTACCATTTTTGAGTTCCTATGAGATGCTAAGAGTTTTCTATATATTGGCATTTCTCAACCTTGACACTGTGGGCAATTTGGGTCAGATTATTCTTTGGTAGGAAGAAGGGACACCCTGTGCATATGTAGGATTTAGCAGCATTCCTTACCTCTACGCGCTAGATTCAGTAGCAACCCAGCCCTCCCCCCCGCGTCCCGACCCAAGTTGTGACAACCGGAAGTCCAGACAGGGCCTACTTGTCCCGGAGGACAAAATTCCCCGGTTGAGCACTACTGATAAGCACAAGTAATCGCACCTTAATAATAGTCTTACAAACAAGTGCATTATTAGCTCCATTTGCAAATGAAGAAACAGAAGCTTAGAGTAAGCGACAGAACCCAAATGTGATGCAGCCTTTATTGCCACTCTCTTGTTAAGGCTCCTTTGTGGCATGTGATGATGCAGAGCGTCAGTTTAGCTTCCTTCTCCTCTTGCGTGGGTGGTATTTTCAGATGAAAACATATATAATTGATATAACTAGTATTTTAGCATACATGCACCAGATAATTAATATCATTTTTATCTTTCACACATAGATAACTTCAAATTCCTGAAACCTCTTGTTTAGGAAGTAGAGATGACAGGATGACAAAATTAATAATTGTTACAGCCATAGTAACAATAATGATAGCCATTCCTCTTCGTCTTCCCCACCACTGTTTGTTCAGCACTTACCATGCAGTCCACTAAGGGATGAGCCTGGGTTGCTTTGATTCACGTATCTAAGAGACACCTGCTTCAGCTAGCCTGTAACCCCAGGTAGAGTGATTACACTTCGTTCTGTTCTGTGTTGTGTCCTGAGCATTTGAAACTGTCCGGCGCATAGTAAAGGCTCCATACTCATTGGTTGAATAAGTGCCTTCTGAGATGGAATCTTAGAGGAGAAAGCACTCGGGTTGGTAAGGTGGGGATGAATCTTCATCTCAGAGACACAGGTGATCTGATCCCAGAGCTCCCCATGGTACTGACTGTGGCCCTGCCTTTCCCACCTCTGCCCCCCTGCACCCGTGGGCCTGTCTTTCATGACTCTGCTTTCAGATCACCTTTGTGGTGCCAGTGTCTCTTGCCCTTGATGACAACAGACACCCTCCCCCATCTGGCTCCAATTCCTTTGCTCAGTCTCTGCCTTCCACCTAGAATGCCTCCTTCATTTCTATCTAAATCTTCTTTCATTGCTGAAGCCCAGCTCAATCCCAGCCTTCTTCTGGAACATTCTGCCTTTATCCTTGAACTCTCAAAGCCTCATGCAGGAAGCTTGCTGCAATTGCCAGCCAACGGCTGATGAAGAGATGTGCAAAATTGCTCTATCCAGGATTAAGTCCCAGGTCTATCCCTCCAAGAAGGGTGAACTTAGGTGAGCAACTTAACCTTTGAACTCCCAGTTTCCTCTACTGTATAATGAGAAGAATAATGTTGTGCATCCCAGGTTACTGAGGATTCAGTGAGATAATGCTTAGCCTAGCCTTTGACACATAGTATGTTCTTAATTCATTGCTATCTTCATTAATGTCATTTTTACACTCTGTTGTATGTTCTCTGATTTATATCTGTGCCTAATCTCCCCAACTAGATGGTAGGGTTGTAGGAAAAAATTTCTTTTGGAGTGGATCTTTGATGTGCTACAGAATTGGGCATAACAGATAAAACTGGCCAGGAGGCTGCCCCAATGTTCAAAACATAATTTTCTTTCTTTGTGTTTTGAACTGTTGTCTTTATCGTTAACACAGAGGAGGCCATTTTCACTTAGTTCACCATACCAGAAGGGCCATTGCAAATGGCTTTATACATATGGTAAGCAATCAGCTGGTGTTTTCCAAGCATCTAAGCGCCAGAACTGTAATAACTCATTATGAGTCTGTCTCTATGCTTCATTGAAGTTTCCAAGCCTTTTGAATATTGCCTTTGCTGATGTCTTTTTTGGTCTGTAAAATTTTGCTTAACATATAACTTAAAGAGGGAGTGATAATTGGGACACATCTCTAGTTATGAATGTCACTTAAGGGGGGGATATATCCCCTAGTAATTTCCAGAAAGGATATGCGGACTCAGGTCCCAGATCCTGCCTTGGAGGCTGTGTGGTATAGTCAACAGAGTCCAGTATTCCTAAAGAGACTCGTTTCTGGTTCCAGTTTTCTCAGGGTTCACATGATTCTGGGAAATGCAGAACAATCTTTCTGTGCCTTAATGCTCTCATCTATAAAATATACCATCCAGATTAGATAAGCTACAAGTCACCTTGCATCCCAGAATTGAAGTTCATTGGTACAAGCCAATAATTCCATATTTCCCTATTTTACCTAAAATCTGCAAATTCACAATAAATTTACCACAACAGGGCTTTCATAGCCCAATAAAAAAATCTGTTCCTTTCATACACATGCTCTCTTTTTTTTTTAATTCCCTATACCCCACACATTTTCCTAATAAGGTAAATCATAAAACTAAATCTTCCCATTGGTGTGTTTATAATGTGGAAAACATTGTTATTCCTGCCATGACAAGGGTGGGCAAAATGGATACTTTTCTCCCCAACCACCCTTTGATCTTCAACCTTTTATCAGCAGATCAGAAGTGCTACCTTCTACAAATTAGCATGACCTCCTGAGAAATTGTGCCAAGTTCCATAAAATGTAATTAGCATTCCCATTGTTTCCTTCAAGTTGCGAATAATAAAACAAAACAAAACAAAAAAAACCTTCTGAGTACCATGAACACAAACCATCCCAAATTATACCAACAGTGTTGGCGGGGGCTGGAAGCAAGAGACAGAAAATGTTCCTAACGTACACCTATGTGCTCACACTCAGAGTAGCAGGAGTAGCTGAATCAAAAATCTTCATTTTTGACTTTTCAAAGTAAATGTTGGCTTCCCAACATGGAGTTAAGCAGCTGGCACATTGCCTTCTGAATTGCAGGTTTTGGGAACATGGAGAGAGAATTATCTCCTTCAACTGACAACTGACCTTCTATAGGGTTGCAAAGCAGAAGACTCAAATATCCTAGGGCAATCCATTTCAAAACTGAATTCTGGAACACCTCTCCCCCCACATGTGGTTTCCATAGAAAAGAATTGCCAACAAAACAAACAAAAACAAACAAAACTCTATTTTCCCAAGAATTTCATGATAGAAATGACATTTTAATACCCAACAAGAAGACAGAATAAGGGCTCAGAGTAAAGAGCAGTATGTAATATTGGACACATTTAACACTTATTGATAAATAGAAATTTTATTCACTGCATTATAGTAAAAACTACAGAATTATTTTCTTATTAAAATTAAAAAAGAAAAACAATCATTGATTGTTTCGATTGCTCCCCCTCTTTCAATTAAAAATTCACCGTGGGCTCCGGAAAGAAAGGGCAAACCTACATTTAGAATCCACTATTTTAAGGGACTTTTTGCTAAAGCACAGTGCCACTGGCCCAAAACACATGTCCTCAAACCCCCTTCACTTCAATGCTGCAAAACAGAATTCAGAAACAAGCAGATATATGTGCATCTCTGTGCTGAAGGGCTAGAAATGAGTGTGCTAGTTTCAAGTATTTTGTGTGAAATCGAGTTCACTTTGGCAGTTTTTTTTTCTCTTGGAAGCCATTTTTCTCTTTATTTCTTGCTTCCTTCCTTGTATTTCAGCATTTGTCATTTCAATTACAGTACTGCAGACTATTTTTACACTTCGAAAGCAATTTTCAGAAACACTAGGGAAAAAGCAGTAAAGATATTAGGAGGTAGTAGTTAAGACTGAGAATGGCTCCAAGGACGTGGAACAAATTTAGGAGGTTTTTTATTTTAATCATTTATAAAGAAAATAATTCCATAGGCTCATCTACAGTTAAGTCTCACTTACAGCACAAAGCATCATAAAATTGAATAAAGTAATATTGTCCAGCACAGTGTTGTAACTATTGTATTATACAAATTAAGTAACTTATTATGCCCATTGGCTTCTCTGAGAGTTGAGGGTGAGAACCAAGTATTTCCCACCTCTGGGTCACACTCAGAAACAAAATGGAAGACAGATCATTTGGTCTTTAACCAATAAAGAGTTCAGTCAAATGTAGTGAGCTGGTGGGTGGAGGTTTATTCATTCAACAAACATTTATTGAGCTCCTACTTTGTGTTTTGCTGGCTGATGAGTGAAGTACAAGTGGCACTTACTTTTACAACACTTACTCTCCCTTCCTCGTTCAAAGTTGGCTTAGCACCCTTTATAATTGAGTTAATCTTGAGTGTTATTACTGATGATAGAAACTCCACTAGGACTGAATTAAAAATGGACAGGGGGGGTGCATTTTTGGGGCCATATGATGAAACAGGCCAGGAGATCACTGGAACCAAGTAATGACATGGCAACTGGTCTATGGCTCTGTACCTTTTAGGTATTGCCATATTGGCATCATTCCCTCCCAGGGAGGATGGGCTTTTCTACCAGGCAGGTAGCAAAACACAGGCAGCTCTGGGATTTTATTCCATAGCCTATTGTGAATCCATTTGATTGTTCACCTAGTTCCATAACTTTCTTTCCCTTCCTGGAAGAGTACTGATTCTGCTCAGGTATTCACTTGGATACTCATACATCCACCTCTTACCATCAAGTTCATGCGACACTGGAGAATCTGACCACAACCCCATTTGTAGTTGAAGTGGAACAGGAACTTGATTGGTCTAAACCGGTCATAATAATACTACTCCACTTGTCAACATTTCATTCTGGAAACCAGACTTCAGGTTATTATTGGACAATAACTCAACTGCTTGGTACTTGGGCAGTTGAACCGAAAGGTCCCAGTGAGAGTAAAAGCCAGTATGTTGAATCTTAGCTCTTGAGTTATTGCAATATACAACACTTAATTCTTTTATTGTGTAAGCTAGTTTGGGTCCAGATTTTTGTTATTTGCAGTGAAAATCATTCTAATTGATAAGCACCTCAAGACCCCAGGGGAAATAGAGCCCTTCCTGGCAGACTTTGCTTACAAAAATCCTAAAGAAGAACATTCTTTGTCTGTGCTTATGTCCCAGGAAATACAAAAATTTTTCCCCAAGTTTGAGTCATATAAACCCACCTCCATGTCCGTAATTTGTAGCTTACACCAAAACCCATGTATGAAGTAAGTCTTGGCACAAGACTTAACAACACAATTGCGGGGACAGAGAACCTGAAGGAGAGTAATCATGCACATGAAATTTTTATTTGTCTAGAGTTCATTGAGGCATAAATTCATATCACAAAATTCATCCATTACACAAGCACAATTCAATTTTAAATAAACCTGTAGGTGTGCATGCATCACCACAGTCCTGGATTTAGAGTAGTTCCATCACCCCAGTGAACTACCCTTTACCTGTTTGCAATCAATGCCACTCCTACTGCCACATGAGGCAACCACTCACACTTTCTGTCTTTATAGACATGCCTTTTCTGGACATTTCACGTAAATAAAATCATACAATGTATGGTCTTCTGCATCTGCTTCTTTAACTTAGCAGAATGTTTTCAAGGTCCATCTATATATTGACCCATGTAACCGTAGTTTGTTTCTTTTCATTGTTGAGTAATATGGTCCATTGTATGGATATACCATGTTTTGTTTATTCACTAATTGATGGGTATTTGGATTATTTCATATTTTTGCTATTATTTCTACTGCTGCCATGAACATTTGTTTCCATGTTTTACATGTGAACATATGCTTTTATTTCTCTTGAGTGGGTACTTAGGAGTGGAATTTCTGGGTTAAATGGTAAGCTTAAGTTGAACTTAAGCTGCCAAACTGTTTTCCAAAGTGGCTGTACTATTTTACATCCCAACTAATAACATACACATGTCCTAGTTATGCCACATCCTTGTCAACTCTTGTTATTATCTGTCTTTTGAATTCTACTGATATGTAGCGGTATCTCACTGTGGTTTTAACTTGCATTTCCCTAATGTTTAACTCTTTTCATGTTCCTGACCTGTTCATGAAATAACCTTGTTCACTTATGAAATGGACTCCATGACTCTTGAGGAGTCTTACATCTCTATCAATAATTCCTTTTTTTGTGAGCAAGTCATCAAATGGATGGGTAGAAAGGTTGAAGTAGGGGAAATAATTCTTTCCCTTTTGTGAAGATTTGTAGGATAAGGAACCTACATCTTTCCCTGCCTGTTATATTCATAACTTACAGACCAGCTATGGCAGCATGGCATGGTGCAGGCACTGACCTCTTATGCAAAAGACCCCATTTATAGATAAGGCACACTTTTCCCAAGAACTGTGCTTTGGAGAAGATAGGACCTGGGGTCATTGTCCCAACTTACAGCTGTGCACCTCTCCCGTAGGGCTTGAAAGGGACACATGGCCCTGTCAGGACAAGCCTTCTGAGCTTACCTCTTCCAGCCACACAGTAGTTGGTGGTGTTTCTTTTTATCTTTTGATAAAATGACTTGCTTCCTCTCTGGGTAAAGCACATCTCTGCAAATGTTTCTCAGTTGGGTTGCAACAGTCTGTGCTTTGTAGAAAAAGGTCACTTCTTAGAAGAGTTGAAAGGACTCAAGGTTCATACATTCACCGCCTGAGCATATACAAGTCCAAGATACCAATTCCTCAGTTGCACAGGTTTTCAAACCTTGAAAGCTCACAAAACAGAATATTAGGTACCTGGGAAGTGAGTGCATGGTAGCCAGCTGAGGTCAGCATCAGTTCATCTTGACACTTAACCTAAAAGGACCTCACCCTGCACAGATCCCCACTAGCAGACCACTGGTATGGTTGAGAGCATGTGCTTTAAATCAGATTTCTTCATTTGGTATCCAGGCTCTACATACTGTGTGTGTGATTTTGGACAAGCTACTTAACCATGTTAATCTTGGGTTAACTCAACTGTAAAATGGGATTAATGATGATACTTGGTTCTTAAAAGCACCGATAGGATTAAATGAGATAATGCGTGTAAAGTGCTTATCATCATTCTAAATTCCTTTGGCTATTATAATTTTTATGTTATATTTGATCTTACATTGTTTGGACTTGGAAGACAGTCTGATACCTAGAGTGTGCTCAGTGACTGTTATTTAACCACACGCAATTAAGAGAGTCATTCATTCATCTATTTGTTCATCTGATGATACTAGGATGAACTCATTCTGTGTATTCACTGGTTCAGTAGACATTTATGAAGCTCCCACTTTGTATCTGGCAGTGTTCTAGATCATGGGTCAGCGTACTATAGCTTTAGGGACAAATGCAGCGTTCCACCTATCTTTGTAAATAACATTTTGTTGGAACACAGCTGAACATAATCATTTGCATACTGTCTATGGCTCCTTTGTTAATACCTGTGACACTATGGCCCACAGAGCCTGAAATGTTTACTGTTTGACCCATTATAGGAAAAGTTTTCCAAAAACTTGTTTTGGATACTGAGAATAAAATAGTAGACACAGTATGGTGATATTCTTGCTTGCATGATAGTCAGGATGAGACAGACAATAAGCACATAAATAAATCCAAACTTTAATACCTACTTATGCATAAAATATCTGGTGATAAATGCAATTTTAAAAAAAGGAAGTGTAGGAGAACACAACGTTTCTCTGGAGTAATTTATGTACAAGGCAATTTTCTATAGCAAAGCAAACAGTGTCCCAAGAATTTTCATTAGACACATTCAAAAGCTACCCCAGGTTACAGGAAGTCCGATGGGGCCTACCACCCAAAGCTAATTTGGAAAGATTTGCTATACAGCATCATGACACCAGGCAAAGGCCCCTTGGCATTTTGCCGACTGGCGTATATTTTTGCCCGTTTCCCCACTTGGAGAATAGTGAGGACCTCACTGCTTCCAGTGAAAGGGAAATTGCATTTGTGGCCCGTGATTATCTGTGGACAAGATTAATTGAAAAGTATCCATTCTGCAAACAGAGGAGTTGCCCTCAGGGCCTCAAGCGGATGAGAAGAAGGATGAGAAGCAGTTCAGAGATGCTTTGGAAGATTTTCTGCCCCATGTCTTATTTCCAGTAGGGTTTTCACAGTGGCCACCTTTCGTATGACAGGTTGCTAGCTCTGACTGCTGCTATGCAAGCAAGTTGCATTATTAACAAGATTGTAGCAGGAAGCAGGGAGCTTCCTCAAAATTCTAGGGCAAGGGTCAGCTAACCTTTTCTGTAAAGAGCCAGATCGTAAATATTTTAGATTTTGCAGGTCTGATGGTCTCTGCTGCAACTACTCAGTTCTTCTGTTACAGCACAGAGCAGCCTTGGACAATACATCAATGGATGAGCGTGGCTGTGTTCCAATAAAACTTTATTTACAAAAACCGGGAGGATTTACCCGGTAAGTCATGGGTTGCTAGTCCCTGTTCTAGTGCACTTGTTCCTCTGCAGGTGTGAAACAAGATTAACTTGGAAGCATATGCAACACACATATGCTTTGTCTCCTCCCTTGGGACCCATTGACTCAGAATCTCTGGGAGTAAAGAGTAGCCATGGGCACTTGTACAAAAGCTCCCACAGATAGTCAGTCTATGCCAGGTTACACTGCAATCGTAAGCAGCCCCCCAAATCTCAGGGACGTGGTAAACATGGAAAGTTTTTGTCTGCTTGGTCAATTAGTTTGATTGAGGAACTGACAGGTAATCATCACATTGACATCACAATCAGATGTGTCCACCAGTGAAGAACCTATGTGTGCTGTATCTATGGGGATATGCTGTTTGCATCCCCAGAACTTGGCCCATTATCTGTTAGACAGAATCTGAAAGGAAAGAACTCTCTAGATTTAGAGTCAGATACTTTGTATACTATAATCTTGTACTTGACATGAAAGGCCATTATCAGTATTGTTAACCCCAAGCCTGACCTTGGAGTGTATCTCTGTCCTCTGAAAGTTGAACACATTCACACTTACCAACCGCCTCTTGATACTAAGTTTCTCCTGTTGTTCCATAGCTTATGTCTACTAAACACTCATCTCCACTTCCTGCACTGATTCGGTTTTTACTAATTTGGTTAACAAGCCCATAAATAATAATTCAGTCTCCTTTGTTTATGGTTAACATCGCTGGCCCATTATAATTTTCTAAGGCAGCACATATGGTGGGTCATAAACTAACTAATAAAGCTGCCACATGGAGGGTAGGTCTGCTTTTATTTTTATAGCTCTGTCTTTAATCTGATACATAATTAATGGGCAAAGTTCAACTTTTTTGGGTCAGATCCCAGTTTATTTGATGCATTCTGAGGTGTTCATTTGTTTGATGCATTTGTGGGTAGTAGAGTGGGACAAACCACACAGTTCTTAATTTATATGGAAAGATGCTTGACCAGGATTTTTTTTTTTTTGGAAGAGGAAAACACTTAAATTACCTTTGCTTTCAGAGTTCATTTCTACTGAAAATGTAAAGTGATTCTATGTTCAGACTTTCTCAAAACCCCAGCTCTCCCCATCCTGTCCTGCTTACTTAAAAGAACACAGTTCTAAAAATCTTCTCCTGGGAGAATACTTTTCTATGCCTTCCATCTCTCTCAATGATTTGCTCCAACTCCACAATTTATCTGCCTCTCTCTTAAACTGACTTACGATTCACCAGAATCTGTGGGAGAATTTGCCAAGCTGCAGGCCAATTAATCACGCTTGCTGTTGGACCTATCTGTTAGGTGCTGGCATTGCCATTTTGTCAGACATTTTAAATTAATGTGCACATATGTTTTGCTTCTGTTTTTCTTAAGTACCAAGCTGACCACACATCAGCCTTCATCGGAGATGCATTGTCCATGTGGACACAGAATCTTTGAAAAAATTCACCATTCCCCCAGGTATCTGGCCTGTTTCTCTCAGAGAAAAGAGTTCTGTGTTTTGTCCACACAACCCCAATCTTCACAGTGAAAACTGGTCTGTCCACGTCCTCCTTTGCAGTGCTATCACTGTGATATGTTCACGATAATATCCAGAAACCACAGCAAATGTTCACATAGCACTTCTTCTAATGCACTTAACATGTATTCATTCTTTCATCTATCATGTAATTCTATAAGGAGGGAGAATACTATTATTATTCCCATTTTTTCAGATAGGAAACAGGCTCAGAGAGGTTAAGTGATGAATACTACACAGCTGGAAAGGAACAGTTTCTGGAATCCTGTCTCCTCCTAAAGGGAATCAGTCTCCTCAGATGGATGGCAGGGCAAGTCCCTACTTTGTGAAGGTGTGTTTTCAGAAAGCCTAGACATACACATGTTTATGCATGAGTGCTGACTTATTTGGTAGGGCCCTTTGATTTTACTGGATGACACTTTGCAGGTTGATAGATGAGGTGTCACTAAATATAGTGACACTGTTTTTTTCCCTTTCCTGTAAAAGGTGAGATGGTTCCCTGGGGTGAGAAAGGACTGCGAGAGATTTGCTTGGGGAAAATTATCCTCCCTATACTCCCTCCTGCTCCGTTTCAACTGTGAGTTATTCTGATTAAAAAAGAAAGAACAGAACACTTGCTTCAAGGTGAAAATATTTAGGCACAGTATTACCACAGGGAAAGTTTTGTAAGTATCCAGGTTAAAAAGAAGCATCTATCAGGTTTAGGAGTTTATGCTTAAAAGGCAGTTTGCATTGGCAAACTTATTCTGCAAAGGGCAAAATAGTAAATATTTTAGGCTTGGGGACCAGATAGTCTTGGTCACAACTACTTGCCTTGGCAGTTGTTGAGTGAAAGCAATCGTAGACCACGCCTGAACAGATGAGTGGGGCTGTGTTACACTAGATCTTTATTTTCAACAACAGGCATCAAGACGGACTTGGTCCACAGGCTATAGTTTACTATGATTTAAATCCCCATCATCTAAAGGAATGCCCAGGGGTTTTAGAGATAGGGTTTCTATCTTGATGTGCTGGCAGATGCATGGCCTTGGAAAAGCTACTGAACCTCTCTGAGCCACAATTTCCTCACCTGCTAAATGGGGAAATGACTACTTACCTATTAGCAGGGACACATTTCATAAAATTGAGTAAAGCCAGATTCGATCAAAGAAATCTCATTTCATCCCTCTCTGTCCTCTCCAAATTCCTTTTTCCTTCTTCCTACCTTCTGCTCCTCAGTTAATAGGTGAGCATGTTAGTTACAGTTGCCTGAAAATGACAGTGCTTTGATTTTTGGCTATACCACTCTTAGAGAAGCATCTCCAGAGGAGATCTTTCTGAATGATTATCTGTGAAATGGTTTTGAAATAGTTGCTAGGTGAAGAAAGATCTCAGCCCTCAAGATACAGGGAGAGACAGGGTTAATTCCTTTGGAGCAGAAATAGTGAAGAACACAGCACTTCCACATCCATGGCACACAGCACTAGGTGGTCACAGCTGTCCTCACTGATGAACTGAATAAGGCTTCAGAAGTATGTTCGTGATAATTCCTTAGTCACTGCCAATGGATCGAAACTATAAGCTCTGTGAACGGTTGAAGGGTTGTCATTTTATCCCTGCTTTGTAATTCTCCTCTCTTCAGACCTTCGCTTGAATTGTGAGGCCACAGATAAAAAACCAAAAAGTAAAAAGTATCTCCCTTCCTCCCCCAATCTGATTTCTTCATGAAATAATCTCACATTGAAACTTGGTGAACTTCTTGTTGTTTTCATCCCCAAAGGCTTAGCAGCAGCTGGAGATCTGCTCTCTTTCCTTGTTCTGCATGGCTTTGCCCTTTTCCAGGTATTCTATGGTGAGCTGTTGCTCTAGAAACCTGGGGATAAGAGGTACTCCTAATTCTTCATGGCGAAATGAACAGACGTACACTTCAGACTAACTTAAGTGAAGAGGGAGAATGTAGTTTGAAAATGTTCCATAGATGCCAACAGAATACTCAGAGGAGGGAGAGACGCCGGACACACCATGGAATGATACAAGGGCCAGGAAGGGCACCAGCACCCTGGACAGCAGCCCACCCTTTTTCCTGAGGATCACGGCCAATGCCAACCCATCAGATGTGCCCCTCTCTCTACTCAGCATATTGCACATGATCTTTCTGGGAGGCTCTCCCCAGATCCTCACTTTGCTGGTTCACTTGTTAATTGCATTTCAGCTCACAGGTGACCTTTTCCCAAGGTCTTCCCAGGCCATACCTGTCACATGACCACTAGATCCCCAAATTCTCTTATTTTCTTTCTTTCTTTCTTTACCATACACCTCCCCCCATTAGAACCTAAACTTCTGAAAGGAAAAACTTATTTAGAACACTGCTTTATACATACCAGGTTTGGGGGGAATATATACAAGTATAAATAAGAGAATGGCACCCCTAATTTCAGATTCTCTGGGAGAGAGAATTACATCGGCCCAGCTGGGGCTGCTCTTCAACCCTGGTCCCATTACTGAGACACAGTGGGATGAATTGCACGGGACAACCACTTCTCACAGGTGCCTGTGTCCGTGGGGAGACGGACTGAATTTGGGGAAGCCATCAAGGACTAGGATATATATCTGTATCACCAAATAACTACAAGTGTGTTGTGCTTGTGATTTTACAGAGGATAAAGGAGGTAAGGGGTTGATCTCGTTAAATTTTGCAGAAGAAATAGGCATAATTTTTCTTCTTGAACTTTCATCCCAGCAGCTGAGGCCCATTTGGTACCATGGAAGTATCCTGAACCAGACTTACTTATTTATTGTTGTTAAATAATTAAACCTTCACAGGTCAGTCCAAACTTTAGCTGCAACAGATGCTTTGTGCTTTTTCACCCTTTACTTTACTAATATTTCTGAATAAAGTGAGTGTGTGTGTGTGTATTTCCAGGTTCCCAGAAGCCTGTGTTAATGATCTCATAGGGTCCTAAAGAAGGAAGATGTATTTAGGGTACAGGGCCAAATGGTAATAAGCCTTCAGGCAGGAATCATGGGGTAGCTGACTCAACGAAATCAAGCCAGGACTTAGCATTACTGTTTGACTAAAACTGATAAAGCTTATGGAGCTTGAAACTTCATCTTCTTTCAGTTTTGTTCATCAAGGAGCTACCAGGCATGGTTTGGGGTATAGAGGATATCAGGTCTCTGCCTGTATGGAACTGCCATTCTAATTGGGGGAGTAGTTTAAAAGAGATAAAATAAACCAATAAAGAGAGGATACAATTTCAAATTGTGATGGTGTGATTAAGAAAATGAAACGGGATGATGTAAGTAGGACTGAGGAGAGGTGATGCAGATGGCTGGGCTGGGGGTGGGGAGGAAGGGAGGACCTGTGAGGTGAGCCTGACAGTGTGAAGGCATGTGCATGGTCACTGGCAGGAGAGCACATGTCTGAAATGAGCTCCGAGAACAAAGGTGAGAGGAGAAGGTGGAGGAGAAGGAGATCAGGGAACACTTCCTTGGTCATTGAAAGGAGTTGGAACTTCAGTCTCAGAGCAACAGGAAGCCATTGGGGCGGCCTGAGAGACGGGGACAGCATCCAAATTACAATTTACAGGGATTTTGTGCACAGTGGATGGGAGAGGGAAAGAATGGAAACAGGGATAAGCTAAGAGATTTCAGCAGAAGTCCAGGGAAGAGGTGGTGCCAATTCCAATACATCCACAAACTCACTGTAAGACACAGGGTTTCTGTTCATCTGCATTGTGGGTGGGTTTTTACCTCCCTGTTTTTACCCATAACCCCAGTCTCCTGGTCAAAAATTAACCAAGTGATTTAAGTGTGGCACCTCCAGTCTGCCTTTTGGCAGTCCTTGCTGGGCTAGCAAACAGTGTGCAGACACAGAATCTTCAAGGGGTCAAAATATACTGGTCTTGACCACATGGGTGTACTAAGGAGGTGTGAACCCCCATACATGTTTGGGAACTCTTGCAAAACTTTTTTTTCAAGAATTTGAGCATTGAGGAGCTATAGATAAAGCTTGAAGTTTTAGAGTCAGAGCAACCATGGTTCTAAATTTCTGTACACCTGTTTATCACCTCCGAACCCCAGACAGGATTGTTAACCTCTAAGTATGTGTTTAATGGGAGATACTGATTAACAACAGTCATAATGCTTACTCATAATTGTTACTTAATAATAAGAATGCTTACTTTGAGCCAAGCATACCCTTGAAACTTCATATACCTTATCTCTTTGAAGCATTACGATGACTGCGTGATATGCATATCAGTGCTCCACACTGCACATAAGGAAATTGAACCTTAGAGGAAGTAATACATTTGAAATTGTGCATTGAGTAGAGGAGTGTCCACAGAGTTTATCTCATTTCCCCCATCTAACAGTGGGATATTATGGGACAGTGTATGGAAACACTTGGCATAGCTTCACCCAGAGTGGGCGCTTGATAAGTTTCAGGCTATATATATATATCTACAGATTTTAAATATTTATGACCACAGAATTAATTCCAAGGAAAGTAAATTGAAGGCAGTGTTTGTGTGTAATTTTTTCCCCCCTAATGATTCCACTGCACCCTTGAGCATTACCACGTTTGTGTTTAATCACAGAATCTCAGCCATGATGTTTCTGACAGGTAATTTCCTTAATGCATTTGACAGAGATGGATTGCACGGACGTCCAGTGGACTCCATGCTTTTGTCCGCAAGTGATAAGACTAGATTAGAGCTCTCTGCGCCTAGTGCCTCCTGTGATCTTGCATCCTAATAATTCCCATGACAATATGGATCATCTTTGTGGACACATATTCCTGGCCAGATGGAATACACCAAGTTTGCAAGAGATCCCACCACTTTATAATTGCACCTTAAGAAACATCTGGGCTGATATTTTTGTGTCAGAATCATAAATCCATTTAGTCCTCAGAGATAGGCCTGGTTATGCAGTTTATCTTCAAATATACTTTTTTCCCCCTTTTCCCTGCTATGGCTGAAAGAAAGAGTTAAACGATGAACACAGGTGTCAAGAAATTGGGTCCCTTTTTAGACTGTAAAGCCTTTACACTGGCCGGTGAAGACCCGAGCATCAGTGAGACTCACAGATGCGCAGTGAGCAGCCATGACTTGTGTTCCTGGGCATGTCATCTCCAGGTAGCGACAAACCCAAGCCACTCTCGAGTAAAGATGCAAATGCCCAGTGGAGACTCGCTTCCTGGCCTGTTGTCTTCCTCTTCCTCCTCTTCTCAAGTATTCACCAGCTTTTAGCCCCTGTGGTGTGTTGGCCTGCTCTAGTGTAGATCCAGAGAATCAGGGTCAGGGATCTCTGATGCTCCTGGGAAACACAGGCATTGTCATTTCACAGCACATCCTTCAGGCTATTCATGTCACTGGCTGTCAGCCGGCATATTCCCGTGTAGTATCAAGATAGAGCAAAGATACAGGTTTTGTCTTTGCCGGTCTACCGTAGGAGCTTCTTACACTTGAATAGCTGACTGCAGTGTGCTTCCACCCCCATGAAGAAGAATGTTCTGGTTCCTTTTTAAAAAGTATTTTTATTATGAAAATGTCATATATATAGTAAAGGAGAGTAATGCAAGGACCTGCATATACTCACCTTGGGATTTAATAATTGTACAGATATTTATGTGCAACCACTTTGCAGAAAGTTTCCAGACATCATGAAATTTACCTCTAAATACATAGAGAGGCATCTTAAAAAAAGAAATACGATCTTATGTAAAACCATGACTTCATTATGACAACTAACAGCGTTAACTTAAATTCATCCTGCCATCAAATACTCAGTCTATTTTCAAATTTACACAGCAGTCCCAATAATGTATCTTTACTTACCATCCGCCTCCCCCCATTAGAAACATAGTTTTCTAGTCACTTTGAGCTACTAAAATTATATGCAGGACCAAAGGGGCAGGTGGCATAAGACAGGATATAAATTTTTTTTTTTAATAGAGCATCTGCCCTTCCTTGGTCCTTCTGAGAGATGATCAATCACTAAAAAAATCATGCGAAGTCTTAAAAAGGAATATACATATAATTTATTACTATGGGAAAGCCCTTTTAACATCATGGAAACAAATATGGGTCCCAATAAAAGAATATTTATCAGCATTTTTCCTAATGGTGAAAAGTTGGAAACAACCGACATTCCTGACACAGAGAATTGCCTAATTTATGGTGGTCATATTGGAAAATGCTCACAGTATATTTATTGTCAAGTGAACAAAGAAGGTTCCACCACTTCATGGGTAGAATCCCAGCAAGTGAAGAAGTAGCTCACACACAAGAACAAAAATCTTGGGAAAAAAATTTTTTTGGTATGTTAACCAAGTTACCTCTAGATAATGGGATTATATATCATTTTATTTCCTTTTATTTTTTCCTTTAACTTTTACATTATCTGTATGAAATGTGGATGAGTTTGGTTGATTGAGTTAAAGAGTTTAGTCAAATCAGCCCACTCAGCAAGAGATGTTATTGTCTAACTGGAAAGGAAAGCAGAAGCCTAAATGTGGTAGACTGAAACATCCTCATGGCCATGCATTCAGTTTAGATTCCTGAAAAAGGACGTTGGCTTCAAAGCTGGAGAAAGTAACCTAAGTGCTTTCAGTAGAAATGAAAAAGCGCACCTTGTATTTCCTTTGGCTATGTAAGTCTTCCATGAAGTCTTATAAACCCTGAGTAGGGTTTTACTAAAAACCTTAAAGTTGAAATTTACACTGCAATGAGTTTCAAATACCATATGGAGGAAGTTTTTAACTGCATGTCACAGAGGTCTAATACAGACCCCAATTGAAGTTATGCAGGAAAGAAATGTTTTGCTGTGTGTGTGTGTAACATCTTCCCACTCTGTTCTCTGAGGGCTGGTTTATACTCTAAGCAAAAAAGAGCACATCATACTTCAGACTTACCCAATGAGCATTGGCTCATCAGATCACCTTCAGCATTGCTATCCTGAATTGCAGTTGTTCTCATATATTTGGGGTTCTGATGCAGATTTGTGTCATGATTGTAAAAAGTATGCCCATGAGAGATGGTGGCGAGGCATTCTACAAAGGGGTGACATTGCTGCTAAAAATGTAAGTTGCAGAGTTTGAGATGCCTTCAAAGAAATAGTTGAGCATAGTGAGCAGCAGGCAGTAGGGATAGGAGGAAGTTCTTTGATGCCGTGAGACCATAACCGCAGCCTGGGAGGCAGGCTAAGCCACCTGATGAAGGGCTGGTTCAGCAAACTCTGGCCAGAGGCAACTCAAGACCTCTGGGCATTTGAAGGGAAAACTGACTGATTTCCTGTTGGTGGAGCTTAGGGGCCGGCATCTGCACAGGCACCCTGCTGTAAAGACTCACATGATTCCGTTAGCCTCCACAATTCCAGGAATTTACTGCCTCCACTCCAAAATATCTCCCCCTAATACATATATACAGACTGAACAGAGGACATAAGCCACTCTGATGAGGCATAATATTCTGCATCTTGTTATCTCTTCATTTATAAACTAGCCTGCCATGGGGAGAGAGGTGCCGTAGGTCATAAATTACGGAGGAGATCTAGGTCACCAGTCCCAGGAGCCTGCAAGTGATCCCCTGCATATCTTTCCCAGTACAGCTGGTGAATAAAGTTTCATTTCTTTCCTCCAGTTTTCTGGGAACATCTGTTCTAGCCCATCTATATCCTGATCTGTGCATCTGGAATAGGCCCAACCCAAATACAGCAGAAAAAGATCATAATCCTAATGAGAAAGGAAGCTTCTTTTGAAAAAAAAATTATGTAAATTCCCAGGCTTCTCCCTAATCTTCTCCATTAGGAACATATATCGCATGCTCCCTCCTCCTACCCACTTAGGATTCTGATGATCAGTTTGAGTTTGGGGGCCCCTCGGTATGAATGTGATATAATTAGAACATTAGGAAGCTGTGATTCATAACGCAGAGGGAAATCCATCCTAATTCTTTACCATCATACTTACTGCATATAGTCAGTACTCTCTTCCTGAGGAAATCCCCCCACCCCACTTTTGCATATGTAACTTTGTCATAAGAATGAATTTCCTCAGCCTTGGATATTTGATTGGAGAAGTAATTCTGGTCTTGGTACATCAGAAAGCTGCTTTTTTCCCTCTTTCTAATAAGGACTCTGATCCGTTGCTGACAAAAAAAATCTCTACAGCATTTCCTGGGTGCTTGAGGATCTGCTGTGACAAATGGCGTCTCGTGTTGTACAATCGTCCTCATGGCTTGTAATACATCGTTTAATGAATTGATCACAGAGGAATGTAAAGATGAAGCAGCATTTATTTGTATGTTATATTGCATATAATTTTTACAGTTGACATTTATAACCATGCAGGCAGTTATTTTACGTATCATCTTCAAACCCTATCAGCCTTAAACACATTTAAATTTAATAAGCAAGTAGATTAGATTTGCTTTTAAGCTTGGCATATCATTACAGCATGTGTTTCCGGCAGGAGGGCCCTCTCCAGATTAAATATTGTCTTTAGTTGTCTTAAAGAAACCAAAATTATAAAGAAAGGAGGTTAGAGCAGAAGTTGAAATAATTAAGTCTGAAGCCCAAAGAGTGCCCTCTGACGGACCCCTCCAAGCAGAGCCCACTAGCCATTGAGGCGAAAGAATCCGTTTGGTTATATTAACCATCATCAGGCAACTTTGAGGCTAAGTGCAAGCCTTGAGAATGAAATGCAAATTTTATAATAGGAACATCATTGTGAAAATAATTTATTAAATTTCCCGAGCTGTCTCCCTCTGAGGAGGGCAGCACCATGGCCCTGGTGATTAATTTTCAACATCATTTAACATTTTATTAGAGGAAAACAGTAATCTATTGATGTCCTTTCTCTACAATTCCATGAGCTTGTTTTTAAAACTAGAAGGGAAGGAGGTGTTGGGGAGGATGAGGCTGCTGACCAGCCGTCCTGATGTCACATATCTCACTCTCCTGCTCTTACAGGGCATTGTGGCGTTTTGCCTTATAGTAGCTTGCTGGTGTTTTGTGAAAGGAGTGGGTTTGCTTGTGAATCTGTGTAGTTAGGGGAAGCACAATATGTGGGGAGAAGGTTGGAGGTCTGGAAATCGCTGCCCTGGGGGCTTCTCAGCATTGTGGGGAGCTTGCTTAAGGGCTACAAACTCAAAAGCCCACAGAGGCTAGGAAGGTCCCCCGAATGGAGATTATAATACAAGGCAGGTGGTGATACATGGAGGCACTATTCAGCTCAACCGAACGTTGACGTGCAGGAAAGTCAACTTCAAGGAGAATAATGGGACGTGAAAGCCAAATGCCAGGTGAGACCCTGACTGGGCTCCTGTCACAGAAAAGGAAGATACAGGGACAGAAGTTAGGAAATCCAGTTTGAATCGCACCACTGTTCATTTCCGGTTCCTTTCGTTGTGCAATGATTAAGTCAGCCAATGTTATGGGAAGCTGGGTGAGAGATACACATGGACTCTAGTTAATCTTTGCAGTCTTTCTGTAAAGCCAGAATTATTTCAAAACCTAAATATTTTTATAAGCAATAAAGGCAAAGTGTGGGACATAGCAAAACACACTCATAAGAAAGACTAAGTCTAAGAGTCACCTGCTTGAGATTGTCCCGTCGGGACATCTCACCTTCTCTGAGAACAACATGAAAGCCGAGAGAATGACTGTGTCCTCTGCTCTTTTATGTATGGATAGACATCTCCATTTGGCCGGGTGGCAGGCAGAATAGCGGCACCCACCGACTATGGCCACGTCCTAATTGGGAACCTGTGGATATGTTAGGTTACATGGCGAAGGAGACTAAAAGTTGTGAAATGAATTAGTCTTGTTCATCAGCTGGCCTTGAGATGGGGAGATGATCCTGGATTATCTGAGCCCCAAATCTTTACAAGGTTCCTTATAAGTAGAAGAGGGATCTAAAAGGAGAGTGAATGTTGGGGTGAGAACCGCCCGACCGGCCACTGCTAACATAGAAGGGGACCATGCACCACGAAATGAGGCAGCAACCAGACTCTGGGAAAGACAAGAACACAGATTCTCCCTGGAGGGCCCAGAAAGGAACACAGCCCTGTTGCCACCTTTAATTATAGCTCAATGTGACCTGCATCACAATTCTTTACTCCAGGACTATGAAATCGTTAAGTTTGTGCTTCTTTAAGCAATGTCATTTGTGGTCATTTGTTACAGCAGCAAATACAGGCAGTCATCAATATGGCAGCAAAGGCTTATATAGTCCTTATATGTGCCAGGCACGGGTGTAAGCATTTCACATGTACATCCAGTGAGGCAGGTGCTGCATTGTACCCACTTCAAGGACAAAAGACTTCGCAGAAAGATGTGCACTTGCCCAGTGTCACACAGCTGGGGTGTAACAGAATGGGAGATACAGGGTCCCTGCTCTGAAACTGCAGCCGTGGGCAGGCAGCATGGTGTGTCAGCACTTTACATAGCCAATCGTAGCAGGAATTATGGTAGTATGTTTAGTTGACTTAAAATGGGAAGAAATGTCATGGGAAGGAGAGAGTGAGAGACTGAAAGTTTCTTGGAGAGATAACTGGAAAGGTGTGGTATTCTAATAGCAGCTTAAAAGGCAAGAGTGTCTATATATATATATATATATTTTTTTTTTTAAGCATTGGCTAGAAACTGTCTCTCCCGAGGTGTAAGCCCATCTGATTATTAAGGACTTTGCTAGTACACAGAGATGCTGTTAAATAACACTAAACCAGTCATCTGGGGAAGAACTTACTCCCTTTTCAATTCTCTTTCCACTTTCCTCTTAAGGTTGTTGGGAAAGTCTTTGGTGCTAGGGTATCTTAAACATCTAAAACTTGATGATCTCCATTTTTAATAATAGAGGCCTCAGGCTCAGTGTCTGTAGGTAATGGTAGCAAGATTTTAATAACTTGTGATTGGATTGTATTTATTTTATGGTTACTTTCTATTTGGAATGTGATATGATTATTTTTCTTTTCCACTTACAGTATTGATATAGAGTTGCCTTTTAGAAATAATGTGTTTCAGAAGAAGCCAAGTATATCAGTGTAAAGATATATTAAGCAACTGATAGTTTATCATTATGACATATGGTGGCCATTTAGTGACAATGGCGGAGCTGCTGAGGTCTGGGAACCCCTGACTCTTTGGGGCTGAAGATTTCAAAATATTGGCTCTAATTTCTGAAGAACTGTTCGTCTCTGTGCTACAAGACCCACAACCCTCTGGGAATCCATTTTGTCTTCTGCCTCTTTGCCAGAAATTAGTAATTTCATTAAATTTAGAAAGTGGAAATTTTGAAGGCGAATGATTAACATCTTTTCAACATTAAAATTTGATGGGGATTAACTAAGTCCATTGGTTCTCAATTTGCTGTTCATTGTTCTGCTAATTCTGAACAACAAAATTTCTGAAATCCCTCTTTTATGAACTTTATTAAAAAACTTTTTCAGTCTGTTAACCTTACAGTGTTCTGTGCCTTGACTCCAGTATGTTGCAGGACTAGCCATCCTCAGAGCTGATCTTGGCCTCCACTAGGGTTTGGCTTTCTCAGAACAGTCATATTTGCTGATAGGAAAGAACGTCTCTTACTGAGTCTTATCCTCTTACATGACGCATCTCACAGGTCTGCAGGATAAGGCTCCTTGTGAGAATTTTGGCTGTGTTGTCAACATGAACCAATTCTACCAATGCACTGGTATGAAGCCTTTTTTGTTCACTATATAAATTACAGGACAGAGGAGCATTATTCCATGGACAAGGGCAGGCATCTGGTGTCTGGTGCATGATATGACAGAATAAGGCAAGGACTCAACAGTGCAGGCTCGGGAGAGTTATAGAGTCCATAAGAGGCTCACAGTTTAAAGAAAGGTGCATGGCTCCTCTCTCTTATGACTGGGCTACTGGATGTGCCTTAGCACAGGGGGCATATGCTTTTCCTTTCACTCCTGGTTGTGTTGCTGTGTGTGGCAGGATCTAAGGACTTTCTTCTAGGCTCTGAGCATCTAAAGCATGTGAGTATCATCTTCCTCAGCCTCCCAGAGGGAGTTTTGAAGCCTGATTGGTTACTGTTTTTGTTGTGTTTTGTTTTGGCCTCCTTCCTTCCCTCTCTGCATGTTTCTCCTCTCTCTCTTCTTCATCCTCCTCTTCCTTCTTTTGTTCATCCAGAGAAAGCAAAGGCACATGGCTTGCTCCAGCAATTTTGAAGTCTAAATCAGTATGTTTCATAGTCAGAGTGGCAATAACAATAGCTATGTTGATTCTGTTTATTTAGTGAATATAATATGTCATAAACTTACTGGGCATGGTACTGACCATATTACATTCACTCTCACCTTCTTTCCTGAAGATCTCTCAGTGGGTCTTTTTTTCCAACTTTTTCTGTGACCCTCCTCCCTCTCCAAAACCCCATTTGCCAACCTTCCTTGCGGGGCACAGTCAGGAAGCATCTTTTGTCCAGACCATTGCCAGCATTGATGGTACAGGTATTGAAAGGCCCAAATGCTTTGTAGACATTTAAGCATCTGTGATGTGCAAGCTAATACTCTTTCCCTCCATCATTGGATGGAGGGAGGGTATACATGTGAAATACTTACACCGTGCCTGGCACATGAGCTCACGTCCCCTGAAATACCCATGAGAAGTGAGTATTTTTATGCCCATTTTTAAGAGGAAGCCAGGATCCCTGCCTTCAAAGAACACATGGTTCAGGAAGGGAGATAGGCATGCATAACTGTAAGTACAATTGAGTGACATATGTGTACACATGTATGGGAGTCATGCTAAGAAAGCTGTCTTGGAAGGTTGGAGGAGACAGCTGATTGCTAGACAGGGTTTTGAGGATGGGCAGGCATTTTTCAGACAGACGATTTATAGAAGAGTGTTTCAGGCAAAGAAGACAGCATTTGCAAAGGCAAAGGGAAGTGAAATTCTGAGTCAGAGATAAATATGCACCACTAAATATAGTTAGAGTGGTGTGCAGAGGGAAAGCGGGGTTATCTGACATACAGAAAGCCAGTGGTATCATCTTTGTATGAATGTCAGGATCATTTTAAGGGGAGTTTAAAAGGCTCCATTTCAAAGGTGTACACCCTAGCCAACCTGAGTGGCCACACTCTTTCTCCCTGTCTGCTCATACCTGAACATATGTGTTTCTCATCTCCCCCAATTATTCTTTCTCCCTCCATCCCACCTCCAATGTGCCTTTCAACCGGCATTCCCTGGTTTCTCCAGACTGTTGAAATTAAGTACAGATGTAGTTCCTCTAAGCCTCCTACCCAGCTGTTCTCCAATGGGACAAAGAAAAGAATAAGGAGAAATATGGCTCTGAGTAGTTCGTACTTCATATTGTTCTATTTGAAGCAGGGAGAGATTGCTGTTTATTTTAACATGTCTTTTTGGAATTCCAGAGCTTTCTATTTCTGGAGTGATCTTTCCTCATGCACCAAGTTTTAAAAGGTATCAGTAGAAGAGACCCTAAAAACCTGTGAACAAAAGTACTATCACACTGGAAAATTGTTTGGCAGTTCCTCAAAAGTTAAGCATAGAGTTATGGTGACACCCAGCAATCCCACTAGGCATAAACCCAATTGACAACAGGTACTCAAACAAAACTGTGTACATGGGGATGCAGATGTTGTTCAGAATAGAAAAAATTTGAAAACAACCCTAATACCCATCCATGGAAGAATGGATACACAACAAGTGGTATATCCATACAATGGAATATTACTCAGCCATAAAAAATAATGACATGCTATCACATGGATGAACCTGGAAAACATCATGCTCACTGAAACAAGTCTGACACAGATGATCACATATTGTATGATCATATTTATATGAAATGTCTGGAATAGGAAAACCATACAGACAGAAAGCAGAATAGAATGGTGGTTTCTAGGAAAGGGGGAGTAGGGAGTGACTGTCTAATAGAAATGGAATTTTCTTCTGGGATGGTGAAAATGTTTTGAAACTAAATAGAGGAAGTGGTTGTGTAATGTGTGAATGTACTAAATGCCGCTGAATTGTACAGTTTAAACTGATTAATTTCATGTAATATGAATTTCACCTACATTAAAAAAAAACAAACTCTCAGGTTAAACTCAGTGTAGGTTCCAAGGAAATGAGTTTTGGTACATTGTACCGAGTATGAATTGTGCTTGCAGAAGCACCCCAAAATTGATCCTCGGAGAAATGAAGTCCACCTGAAGAGTGGAAAGGAGGCAGCTCCATGCACCAGGGCTTGGTTTCAGTTTTGAAGGGCCAGTGAAATATGACCACCAATATCACATGACTCTCCTCCTCCCCAGAGGAAGTTGCAGCCTGGGAAGGTGACAGCTCATAATGTCAGAAACCAATGATGAGAAAATTGAAAATGGATGGAGTTTTATGGCAATGCATTTTTAACTCCACCTCGGTGTAGAGGGGACATTTTAAGGAGCTAAGAGCTTAAACCAGACAAGATTTCCTCCAGTGTGATAATAAAAACACCAAAGTGCCCTTTTATGTTTAATAATTCAGGATCCACTGAGTGTTTTAAAGGTTTTCCTGTTTTATCATTTGAAAAATTGAATGGTAATCGGTTAAAAAGTAATAGATGAGAAATGTTTTCAAGATGGGCCCTGAATCATGCACTTTAAAATGTCTTTGGAAATGGATGTCTGCATGTTCTAGGCAGCAAATGCCTGAAGGTTTGGAAGTTTTAGCACACACAAACAGTGGGCACGTCACTGTGCACTCAGATGTAGAGAGATGGTCCTTGGCCGATAGTCTGAGTGGGTTTGGAACAAAATCAGACAGAAGGAACATTGGGGGACCACTTTTGTGATCACCCATTCTTGAACGTGCTCAGCATGTAGACAGTCACAATCAAAGAGACAGATACCTGAGACATTCTGGGGGAAAATCTACAAGTCAGATGTAGGTACATTTCGTTGTCAGGACCATGAACACATGGTATCAATGAAAGGGAATTGAATTGGTCTGGCCTGCAAATTGGGCTCCACGGGGAATAGAATGTCAAACTCTAGGCAGCAGCAACTTTTAGGAAGGAATAGGCTCCCAGATTGAAGGCAGATGCCTTCTCCCAGGAACGGGCTGATGGCGACACAGTCTTATGGTATGATCTGAACATGGCAGAAAGGATACACACATGTTCTTAAACATCACTGCTGGGAAGTAAAAGCCACATTGTGCTTCGTGCCTATTCAGCAAATGTTTGTCCCACTTCTGTTTGTGATGTGCCCACCAGACATGCAGCAGACACTGGGTACTGTAGTATGCTACATGGACAAGATCGCGGCTTGCACGGAACTCGTATTTTCTGGTAGGAGAAAGCATTCAAGAAGGAATTGTGACAGAAACTGCCAGCGGCTGATCTCATAGCCATGTATGCCTTCCTCCTTAGTAATCAACCCCCTGGTAGTGGGTCCCTTAGTCAGAGCCACGATACCCAAATTAAAGGAAAATAATACTGTGTTCTCCAGCTTTCCTAGTATTGAGGGATCACAAGATGGCAATGGAAATTATTAGGTGTGGTTTCTGGGAAAACCCTTTAATAGTGGTTGACTCACTTACGATGCTGCCATCCATGTACCCTGTCTCCCTCCCGCCCTCCTGCTGTACAAAACCATGTGGGTCGAGCAGACTTTGAGGATGGAATCTTACCTGAAGATGGTGGAATAGAAAAGAGAAAGGAGCAACAAGATTTACGGTGGACTGTTTAACCCTGAACTTCTCTTATGGGAGAGAAAAATAAGCCTCTATTTTGTTTAAGCCATGATTATTTTAGGACCCTGTAAATAGCAACCAAACCCAGTTTTATAGATTGAGGTGGAAAATGCAAATATAAAATAATTTCAGAAAGCAGAACCTGCTCTGCAGGCAAAACAAACAAACCAGAACGACGTGAGAGAGAGGGACTGAGGTGACGGGTGCAGCCACGCTGGAGAGGGGGGCAATGAGGTAGGAATGGCAAAATGGGCCAGGCTGTGGGGGAGGAACATCTCAAGCTGAAGAAATGGCAGATAATGAAGAGATCAATATGGCATAACTGAGACATAAAAGTCAGAATGGTTAGACAGTAGCAGAAGGTGTAGAAATATTCCCAGATGAGGTCAGAGACAGAGGACAGACCAGATCCCATATGTTCCCATAGGCCATGCTAAGCAATGTGCATTCCATTCTGAGGCAGGCAGGACGTCCTTCGTTTGATGTTGATGATCTGATATTTATTTGCAAAGCTCACCCCCCTTGCCATGTAGAGCATGGGCGTGGCAAGTATGGAGTCAGGGAGAACATTTAGGTGGTGACGGTAGATCTCCAGGTGCAAGTTGATGGTTGGTCGTGGGATTTATGTGGGAGATAGCACTAATGGAATTGAGAGAAATTGGGGAGGCCAATTAAAATCTAAACAGCCTATGTCAGGAAGATGAGCATGGATGTAGCATCTGCAGAAAAATCTCTTACAGTCTTCCTACTAGAACCACTTAATTGTGTACCAAAACCAACATGGGCTTACTCAACAATCACAACACAAACAACCTGATTCAAAAACTGGGCAAAGGACTTCTGGAATCAACATTTCTCCAAAGAAGATATGCAAATGGCCAATATGCACATGAAAAGATGCCCAACCTCACTGATCATTAGGGAAGTGCAAATGCAAATTATGAGCTACCACTGCACCCCCATTCGAATGGCTACCGTTAAAACACAGAAAATGACAAGTGTTGGTGAGGAGGCCGAGAAATTAGCACCCTCGTGCACTGTTGGGGGGAAATGTAAAATGGTACAGCTGCTGTGGGAAACAGTATGGCAGTTCCTAAAAAAAAAAAAATCAAAAATAGAATTACCATGTGATTTGGCTACCATGTGATTTGGCAATTCAACTTGTGGGTATATACTCAAAAGAAAGGGAAGCAGGATCTCAAAGGAATATTTGTACACCCATGTTCCGAGCAGCACCGTTCTCATGAGCTGACATGCGGAAGCAACCCAAGTGCCCATCAATGGAGGAATGGCCAGGAAAATGCAGTATATCTGTACCACGGACTATTACTCGGCCTTAAAAAGGAAGGAGATTATGACATATTCTCTCTGCAACATGAACGAACCTTGAAGACGTTACACTAAGTGAAATAAACCAGTCACAAAGTGGCAAATAGGGTGTGTTCCCCTTTATGAGGCATCTGGAGTGGTCAAAACCATAAAGAGAAAATGGAACGGTGGTTTCCAAGGGCTGAGGGGAGTGCGAGTCAGTGCTTAATGCGGACAGAGTCTCAGTTTTGCAAGTGAAGAGAGTTTCGGAGATAGATGGTAGGGACGGTTGTGCGACAATATGGATGCACTTAATACCACTGAAGTGTATACTTAAAATGAGTTAAAATGGCAAACTTTATGGAAAAATGTGTATTTTATTCCAATAACAAAAAATGGAAAAAACTCAAGACGGGTGCCTGCCCCTGGGATTGTATTGAGTTCTCTGTCATCCCTACCTTGCCCACCCTTTTCACAGCTTAGAAGCAGGTCCCATCACCTGCGAGTCCCAGGCCACCGTCTTGACCAATGGCATCTCCAAGTTTCCCATTTCCCTCTGCAGATACCATCTGATCGGTGACTCCTTCTCAAAACCCAGCAAGGGCATCCTTCTGTCTTGAAAAGTGAGAGAGTAGCTCCCCATCCACCAGTTTAACTAGAAATCTAAGGATATCCAGAGAATTAATCCTCAGAAGGGACCTGTAGTCAGAACTGGTTAAGGAGGACACATGCATATTTACATATGATTTGCATCTGTTTTACATAGGGCTGCGCAAGCTGTGCTGTGTTCTCAAACATCACTCGCGTTATATTTTAAGACTGTCGCAATCTTTGATTAACATTTAGATCTGCAGCCTGGGTGCCTCGAACTTCTCCAGCCTTCTATATTTAAGGCCTTCTATATATAATGTAAATATATATTCAAGGCTTATCCATGGGTGGTGGGAAGTCCAGTGCCCAGCTGGTAGCTGTGGACGTGGGATTTGTTTCTTAGCATTCCACGCATTTCAGGTGTCTGTGACCAGCATGTCCACCCAGGCCCTTCCTCAGGCCCACCCCGAACATGCAGTGTCATGGAAGCCCACTGCATGTAGCAGCTTCTGAGGTGGAAACACAGATGGTGGCGGGATCCCAGGACTGCTGCTGATTTAGAAGCAAAGACTGGCAGCCTTAGGCTGTAAGGTTCCTCAGTCTTCTCAGTCACCAGTCACTCACAGCTTGACCTCGAGCCATTTCTCTCTCTCCTCTCCTTCCCCTCCCTTCCCTTCTCCTATTTTCCTTCCCCCGTATCTCCTCCTTTCCATGCCTTTCTTCTCCGGTCTTTTCTCCTCTCTCGGTGCACCATGAGTGAGCCACTCGTGTCATTCAACCAACACACCTGGTGCTGAGTGAGCGACAAGACGTATACATCCCTGCCCTCCTGAAGCTTACAGGGCTGCACTGGCAAAGATATCCCCCCCCAAAAGTAAATACATAAAGCCAGTGAACAAGCCGTCCTCATGATGAGAGGTAATGGTGCTTAGGCAAGGAATAATGAAGGGTTGCCAACCGAAGTTGAAGGATGGGAAGGCATCTTCACGTGAAGGTCAGAGTGAGGAAAGTTCCAAGTGGAAGGACAGAAATACCAAGTCCTAAAGCCAAAGAATCTCAACATGTACAGGAAATACAAAGGAATCTAGTGTGGGTGGTGGGAAAGGGGTTCCATACAAGGCAAAAAGTATGAGTGGGGGAAGAGGTGGGCAGGAGATGTTCCAGGCGGGACCTTCTGATGCCCTATTGGCCACGCATTTTACCACTGGTCTGTTTCAATTAGGGGTATAACATGATATCATGTATAGTTAAAGCATACCCCTCTGAGGGCTCAGTGGAAACTACTACCCTTCTCCCACTGGCCTGTGTTTCTCTCCATTTTCCTGTGGTTATGCTCTCTCAGGGTCGGCCCTCCAGAGCTCCAGAATCCTCTTCTCTCTCTTCCTTATGATGAAAAAATGCAGCTTTCTCCTTCTCCTTATCGCACAACCTTCCCGTGTGTGTGTGTGTGTGTGTGTGTGTGTGTGTGTGTGAACTACACCACTCTCCTATCCGACATAGAAACCGTGGGTTCCCCTTACATCTGCCTCCTCCCCCAATCCCATCACTGATACTAGGACAGAAGCTGAGAGAGAGAAAACAGTAATGGAGATGAGTGGGCAATGGCCAGGGGAATATTTTGATAAATTCCAATGGAATGACAAGTTACGGAGAGAAGTGCAAAATTTTGAGGAGTACGTTTCTTCCCACCATGTTGATATTTCTGCCGTCTGTGTTTACAATGCATGACCTGTTTCGAAAACTGGATTTTTATGCCTTTCTAGTCATGAATAGTGTTGACATAAACCTGCCCGTTCATCCTACAGTCTTTGATGGTAGGCGAAAAGACAAGGAAGAAAAGGAGGCCCCTGGCTCTCTTCAAAGGGCAAAGGTGAGCTTAGGGACCATAACGAATGGGGAGCCAGCTGACGCCTCCCCGTGGGGGGCTGTGTGCGGCAGGTGGTGAGGAGCCCTGTTCTGCTTACACACCCAAAAGCCTGGCAGTCGTTGGTCCCACTCCTGAGCATTTGTGGTAGAATACAGGAAGATTGCGGGGGAACATGATTCCCTTAGCAGCGCAGTGGGTCTACGGCCAGTGTTGCTCTTTGAACACAGGTGTTTCTTGGCCACCCAGATGAGAGTTCAAATGTTTCACTTCGGTTGAACCGACATCAGAAACTCAATGCAAGGTTTAGCAGATTTAGGCAAATCTTACATGTGGTCTAATTTGGAAAAATAATCCCATCTGTATAGTAATGTTTATTGTCCAAGTGAGCCAATCCATGTAGACTGATTATCTTTCTAGGGAGACTTAATAGGCAAAATAGATTTAAAAGGGAATAATAGCTTGGAACTTGGTGTTTGCACGGCAAGGATCTGGCTAAGTTAAGGATGGGGTACGTGTTTTGAGATTATTGCTATGTAATGGGTCTGACTTGGTGTTGCCAAATAAACTGACAGACTCCTTAGAATACATTGCCTGTGTTTTTTGCAATTGGTAAATTTGCTAACAGGTATTTTCTTGTAAGAAAGAAACTTGCAAGCTCCTAAAAGCGAGTTGCCTACCATACAATACCCCTCTGCCAATCATACAGGTTAAGGCAGATTTTATTGCCAGTCATATTGTACTTGAGTTGAAGAGCTAAGAGTGCTGTCTTATCCCTCAGTGAGATTAGCTTTAAAAGGTGATCTTGGAGTCCTGTCAAGCACAGACTGAGGATTTACGAAGTGACAAACACATGCCCACGACATTTACTATGAGATTTCCTGTAACTGAATTCCCAGCTCCTGGCCAAGAAGAACTATGCAATGGAAGAGTTTGAAAGGGGACATTTTAGCACAGATGTGTTTTAGAACACAGGCAGTTTGTTTTTATTTTTAGGCTGGGATTTATAAACACTCAAACAATAGCCTTATCCTGAAAAGATTGGGGAAGCAGGAGACATCTGGACTTGAAACACTAGTTTATTTCTTCCCATCACCGTGGTCTATTCCCTCCTGTGTGTTAGCCTTGCCTATGGTGCTCGGGGCTTCCTGGCCTTTTGCAGCCAATTTCGCCCTATACAGATCATCCTAATCTCATCCTTCATCCCAGCGACTTCAAGGGTTTTATGGAAATACCATACAGACGTGTGCATGCTTTTGTAGAGTCTTCAAATAACTCCATCCATCTTAATGGCATTTCTTAGCTGATCAGCAAGAGGTTTACATCGTATTTCCCTCTACACCATCCTCATTACTTTGATCTCTTCCAGAGCTGCCCATTTCCATGTGTACTGCATCAGCAACCGGGCTTTACAGTGGTTCTTCTGGTCACGCTCCAGCCTTTCGTTCTGCTAACTTCAGGTCCACCAGCCATGCGTGTTTCTGACCATACAGAACGTGCTTTTCATTGTTTCCCCACCATGCCTTCCAAGAATTGACCCCTCCTCCTTCCATCAGGTGCACATAAATTGTAGAGAAAGGCGCACCGCAAGCACAGAAGAGTCAAAAGAGAAACTTTCTTAGAACCAAATCAGACACACCCAGGGTGGCTCCTGGTGGTGCCTGGCACACGACAGATGATCAATAAATATTCTTTGAAAGATGACGTGGTCGAACGAATTACCAATCTTGCCACACAAAGTGATGACATGAAAATTCGGGTCCCAGGCCAGATGCATTATTTGGGATATTACTAGGAGGTTCAAAGCTGTCACCATAAGGCTGTACAGGAAAACAGGGCTCTGTGTCAAGAAAGATTTCTGCTACATAAAGATGGGCCCAAGTGAAGAACGTTCTTATCTTTTTTTTTAAACAGAACCCAGCAATTGAGTAGTGCCCTGGGTTTCTCTGTATGGCAGTTGTTTCCAAGCCAACCAGGGCAGATTTGTGTGGTGGACCCAGTTCAGATGGCTTTGTGCTAGAACTTGATCTGATGGAGGGCAGGGGGCCGCCATCTGTCACCGGGCAGAGAACATCTTACCTTTATTCTGGGGACAGAGCCATAGAGAGGATAACCTGTCACAGTGGAAGTTCAGTTCCAAGGAGGTGTCTCTGTCTCAGTCTTAGTGTGGATCCTCGGTCATCTCTGTCTTCTAAGTGGAATTTATTTTGCCCTTCACCCCCTGAACTGAGTGCATGCCCGCCTCTCTAACAGGCTGGGACTTCAGGCCTCACAAGTTCTGCAACAGAGAACCAAGAGACACTTGGGCGACTACACTGGTCATCTCTGGAACTTGCCGTTTGGCGGCAAGGATCTTACTGAGCTAAGGTACGAAACTGCCACTGGTTCTCTTGCCATCTGTTATGGGCTGAATGGTGTCCCCGCTACCTTCCCAGGGTCAAAGGTTGAAGCCGTTAATACCCGGTACCTCATAATGCAGCTCTATTTAGAGAGAGTCTTTAAGAGGTAACTGAGGTAAAATGGCATGCGGGTGGGCCCTAATCTAATCTGACTGGCATCCTTATGAGCAGAGGAAATTAGGACACGGAGAGGCACAGAGGGATGACCGGGTGGGGACAGGGCAAGAAGGCAGCCGTCAACTAGCCAAGGAAGGATTGAGTTCCCGCCAGGAAGCAACTCTGCTGACACCTGGATCTCAGATTCCAGCCTCCAGAATGGTGAGAAAATAGATTTCTGTTGTTTAGGCCACCCAGTCTGTGGCAGTCTGTTATGGCAGCCCCAGCACAGTATTTTTTGAAATATTTTTGAAATACTGAAATATTTCCAGCCCGTAGAAAATGTGGGAGGGCTAACCCCACAAAATGAAAACACAGCTGCTCTGCATATACAGATACAGACATAGAAATGATATATACATATATATGACATAATGTGTACATATCATAGAAGTAATATATATGTGTGGATGTATATATATATATATATATATGCCACATATATGATATATATGAGACTTATCGCATAGAATTGCTTTAGGGTTCTGGGAACTCGCTAGGCAAGGCTGACGTCCACAGGGCAGGCTGTCAGGAGGGGCAGGCTGTGGATGTTCAGGGAGGAGCCCCTGGCTGCAGTCCGCGGGGGAAATTTCCTCCTCAAGGGAGCTTCAGTTCTGCTCTTCTGGATTTTCATAGATTAGATCAGGCCCCCTAAAATTTCTGAGACTAATCTTTCCTTAAAGACAGCTGATTGCAGACATTAATCTCTTCAACAAAACACCTCCACAGCAAAGCTGAAATTAAGTGTTTGATCACATAACTAGGTGCCTAACCAGGCTGACACCATAAAGTTGGCCATTATAATGATGATCTTGGTGATAAGAACTGCTATTCTTTCTGGTTCTCTTGGGAGGTGTGTCAGGCATGCAGCTACGATTCTTACCTGTATTTATTTACATTTTTAATCTCAATTGTTATGCTCACATTCTATATATAAGGAGGTTCAGGGAGGTCCAAGGTCACATTGGGTTGAGAAGTAGGTCTGTGTGATCTCCAAGTTCCAGCTTTTCGCCCTTAGGCTGGTGGCTGTCAAAGGAGCAGAAATTCTGGGCTGGGCCTCCATCCTTAATAAATACAGGGCATAGTAAAAGCTCCAGGGAGCATCTTCCATGTAAAAAGCATCGCATGAATTTGAAATGAAAGAGCCAGTGCTGGAACCTAGAGCCACACCTGGTAGGCGAAGGAAACCCTTTCATTTCCAGGGAGATATGAACATGAACCTAAGCTATAGTAACAACTGCTCATGGCTGTAGGCACATTTCCTCTTCAGTTCCCAAGCCAGGTGGCCGGTAGCCTAAACGAGGAAGCCTGGGATAGGGTTCCAACTCCCCTTGTCTTTAAGAGCCTTCACATCTTCCTCCGGCCTGTCCCCCACCCTTACTTAGCAAGAGGGAGGTTGCAGCATTTCCTAATATAAATGCAAGCAAAATAGAATTAGAAATGAGCTCATAGGGGGAAGCCTGCTACCCACAGATGCCATAAATTGCCTTCCCTCTCACCCCTCCTTCCTCTGCCACCCCCTCTCACCCCCATCAGGCCACCCCGAATAACCTGCCTTGCCTGGCTGAGTCACTATTTCTGGAAAAGCAGGGCCAGGGAGGTTCCAGACAAGTCAAGGGAATGACAATGAGCTGCTAATCAGCAGTGGAAGGAGAATGTACAGCAAGAAAGGCAACATGATTAACCTGTGTGGGCGGCCAGTCCACAAGGGCTGCTTGGCAGAGACGGAGTGACGTCTGTCGTTCAGTGTCAAACAATGAGAGAAACACAAGCGGCTGGATTTGTCATCACGCCAGCCACCTTCGTGTCAGATTCCTTTGCTTCTGCTTTTTGGACATTGGCCCAATTCTTTACCCTAAGGGAGTGTAATTTTCGGCTGTAGCATCAATGGCCCCAGAGTTGCATGACTGAAGAACACCAAGGTTATTAGCAGCCTCTGCATGCACACTATTCTAAATGCATGGACATACCGGAATCTGTGCAGAAGCTATCTGAGGGTGCGGAGAATTCAAAATCTGGGTACATTTTGGAGTTGGGTTTCTCAGCATGGTCGGGATCCCTAAAATAAAGATTATCAGGCCACATCCTAGTTCCACGGAACTGGAATTACTGGGGATAGGGCCTGGTTGCTGACCTTTATCCAGGCAGAGTAGTCTCACACCCCTGGGAGGCTGAGAACAATGGTACAAGGCATTCTCACCAGCTGCTTTTTCAAAAAAGCAGAGAAAAAAATAGTGTCAGTATTTGGGGAATTTAGTTATTGAGGGCGGAGGCATACTGAGGTAAGGTAATGATGGCAACAATAATGATTACGTATGACCTACTTTGAATATTGTTGTGTTACACATATTTTGAGAACCATTCCACAGAACTTATCATTTGATCCTCTGCAAACTCCTGGAAGACAAGTAGGATTGTCCCACTCCTGCTTTTATACGTGGGAATAGGTAAATGCAAGCCAAAGAGTTGAATAGCTTGCCAAGATTATGCTGCTAATGAGGTCGAGAGTGGATGGTTTGTAGGTCCTCTGGAACCCAGAAGCTGAGTGACTAACCACCTTGAAACACTTCCAGAATCAGGGGACATGCAGGCCACTCAGAATAACATTTTGAGCAAAGGAAAGGCAGCACCTGTGCTTTGCCCCTTCAAAGGTTCTCCATTCTGGTTGCACATTAGGGTGTCCTGGGATGCCTTAAGATATAATGTACCTGTGTCCAACCCCCAACCAATGAAAGATAATTTTAGGGGAGAAGGGCTTGATTATCAGTATTCTGTTTTAAGTTTCCCAGATAATTTTAATGAGCAGCCAGAGCTGAGATCAAAGATGCCTAAGACGTGGACCATGGATCAGACTTCAGTAGGTCTGTGCAAAGTTTGTATGCATGAACACTTATTGAGGGCTTAGGACATGGCTTTTCCTAACTCTGAAATGGATCCCCTAATGCCAACAAATAAACCCAGAAAGGTAGAAAATCATTGCCTGGGAGGATGGTGGTAACCATCACAAGTCTTTAATGAGAGCCGACTGTGTGCCAGGCACTGGAGTGGGCTCTTGGGATAGATTTTCCTCATTTAATCATCTTAACAGCTCTGTTTTGTCCCATTTTATCATGATGGAGCTGAAGTTCCACAAGGCCGGGGAACATACCCAAGATGTCACCATGAATAAGTGATGGAGTCATAAACCAGCTCAAGTCTATTTAATGCAAAGCCCGTTCTTCCTAATAGACTTTGCTGATGGATGAGAATAGAAAAAGTCTTGCCCAGAAATAGGGGAACTGACTCAAAGACAGCTTGAGGGCTTTGCCAGCCAGAGGGCATGCAGGAACTCTGAAGTGGTACACTGTTAAGGAAGTAAAATATTCCAAGTTTGTACTGTATAGCTCAGGATTAATCTCCCAAGTGCTGAGGAGCAAGAGAGAAGGAACTTGATATTTCCCCTTCCTAGAACCTAATTCTTTCTGGAAGTTTCTGAGCTTGTCTATGGGGAATGCCTGCTTTCTCTTCTTGGCCCTGCCATCTTATTTTCTTGGTCCCTGACCACCTAGCTCAGGCAAGGCGGCAGTGTTCCATTTCCAGTGAAGCAGCTCTAAGATCCTTCATTTAATCAAGAGTATGTCTTTCATCCTATTTTTTTTTCTTAGTCTTTCTATCCCAAAGGACCTCTAATTTCTTGTTCACATGGAGGAGGATGTTTTTCACAATGACACAGAGACCTTACCCAGCAAATGTTTCTCTACATGTATCCCTCTGTTAGCAAATGGCATGATTCAGGGGTTCAAGCGAAACACTTCACTGCAATCCCAAATTCCTCCCTTTGTGCCGCCTGCTCTCCTCCCTCTATAGATCCAGTAAATCACCCCATGCTGACATGCCTCTCGGAGCCATCCGTTCCCTCCATCTCTGCCATGTCTCTGGTCCAGACCGCATCTCTCTCTCTCAGACAGGAAACTGCTGTGGCTTCTGCTTGCTCAGCCCCTAGCCCAGCGACCTCCACTCTGTCCCATGCAGCCAGAGGAATACTTTTTAATACAAATATGATCATGTCTCAGCACCACTTGAAACTCTTCTCTGAGTGCTGAAAAGACACACATGCACACACACAAATATGCACACACACAAAGACACACATGCACAAAGAGACACACTTCTCTGATCCCTGAAAATAAAGCCCAGGATCCTTCACATGACCTGCCATCTGCTGCATGATCTTCCCTTCTCTCCATCTTCCATTTCCCTCCAGTATTTCCTCTGCTCGCTGGCTCCCATCTCTGCAGAATTAAGTAGGTAAATGTCCCTCCCCTCTTATCCCCGTGTATGTGAGATTGTAAGTGGGGTGGTCCGGATAGCTTGCCTTACAGCAAGAATCTTTGTTTGCATTTTGAACAGCTTTATTGAGACAAAATTCACCTGTTTTAAGTGCACAGTGTATTTGAGTGTATTTGTGTGTGTGTAGACCATCACGATCTAATTTTAGGAAGTTTTTGTGTCGCAATGTATACATATGTCTATTCATCGTGCGGTACACCATAACTATATAGAAAACTTTGTCAATTAATGACTTATTAAAGCTGGGGACAAGGGGAAGAACGTTTTCATCACCCTCCAAAAAAATCCTCAAACAGATTAGCACTTATTCACCCTCCCCCCCAGTCCTAGGCAACCACTCATATACTTTTTGTCTGTAAAGGTTTGCCTCTTCTGGACCTTTCGTATAAATGCAATCATACACCAGGGGGCCTTTGTGTCTGGCTTCTTGCACTCGGATTCACATTTCGCTGGCTCATCTACACAGCAGGTACTGCCAGAGAACATTCTGTTGTATGAATGTGCTGTGTTCGAGTTATCTGTTCACCAGATAAATAAAACCTTTTTGTATTGTGAATCGTGACCATCTCCGCATGTCACTTAGGAGCACCAACCCATCTAGGTTCCATTTACTACCAGCAAGAATCCAGCCAGCCAGTTGGCTTTGCCAAGCCTCAGTTTTCTCTTCTGTAGAATGGGAACAATAATAGCACCTCAAGGGGGTTTGTGATAATTACACGTGACAATGTGAGTGAAGAAACTGTCACAGTATTTGGGATAATGCACACTGAGCCGTCTGTGTTATTCTTACACGATTCCCTTTTTATCGGGACAAAATCCTTCAAGTAGCAGTTGTTGACAGCTATTTTTTTTCACAAGTATTTATTTAATTTTTACTACACCCTCATCATTCCTTCATTCTTTTCCATCAACCTGTGATGCAGTCATTGTTTTTGCATTTTACATATGAAGACAGCCTCAGAGGACTCAGAAATGTGTCAGAGTACACAGAGGCAGGAAAAAGTACAACCACAGATTTCTGATGGAAACCAGACACTGACTATTTGGAGCCTGCATTTCCTGGTGTTTCTGATATCCTCTTGCTTTCTGACTTCCAACCCCACCTCTGCCACCCTCATTTTTTTCCCTCACAAAGGGCACAAAAGGGTTCATGAGACAGCTGATTCTAAGAGGATAGCCAAGGACTTAGCTTAAAAGAGAAAATGTAGACCTGCCTCTTACCATGGGAATGAGTATTTGGTAGGTAGTAGCCATTCACTTTCTTCAGAGAAAAAGCTGTGTTTACAGCAGGAAATACTGCAGAGAGACATCAGAAAGAACTTCCCAGTGGTCAAAGCTTTGAGGTCTTGGGTGGCCTATTGGAGAAGAGACTATAACACTATCTCCACTCCTTATGTATGTATTTGTGTGTGCATGTGTTTGTGTATATGTACATGTTTGTGTATGTCTTTGTATATGTGTTTGTGTATGCATGTATGGTATATTTGTGCTTGTGTGTCTCTGTTTTTGTGTTTATATATGGATGGTGTACATTATTGAGATCCCTCTCTGATCCTCGAGTGTGGTATAGATGTGCTTGTGTGTATGTCTGTTTTGGGGTCTGTGTGTATGCCTGTATATGTGTTTGTGAGCATTTGTGTGTATATGCGTGTGTGTGTTCATGTGTATACATCTGTTTGGGGTGGGGGGATGCATGCATTTGACAGAGGCTTCCCTGTCCAGAGGCCTCCCTCTCCAGAGGCCAGGCTAAATCTTGCCATCTTGTCAACTCTTTCTAATGCAAAGTTTCTTTGCCCAGGGAGTTGGGAAGTGACCTTAAACCTTACATTTTCTTTCTCTTCGTGCTTCTGGCTAAATCCTCTGCCAGTCCCTCTTGTCTACCTCCCAAATATGTGTTGGGAATGGAAATTAAAGAATACACTCTAACAAGGTCTCCATCAGGACATGCCTTTTTCTCTCACGCTCCTTTAACACGTTCGTCATGTAAGATGTACAGGTGGAGATGGACAGAGAGATGCAGGCAGAGATAGCAGAAGAGCGAGGAAGCCAGAGAGCAGGCGAGATTCCTCAGTGGTCCTCGTCAGGAGCTCACAGTGGAGGGTGCATGTTTGAGAGAGGAAACAGGAAAATAAGAACTAGGTGTCACTCTTTACCAACCTTAGCAGTAATTGAACAGAGAAGTAGGCAAAAATAAAAGACTGATTTTGTTAACCAGAAGGTGTGATTTGGCTGCAGATTTAGGGCTACAAAGTCTTTATCTGTGTTTCTCTCGGTCCTACCTCACTGAGAGGCTTTCAGAAGTCACCTCTCTCCCAGGATAACAAAAAAAGGAGTTTTCAACAGGGATCGCTTTTTATTTCCTCACTTCCCCTGCAGTGAGGCAGTCAGGAACCTGGCTGAAAGCATCAGAAGCCACTGCTCCATGGGGTGGGCTTGAACAGGCCCACCTCCCCTGCCTTCACACCCCACGCAGTAATGCATTCAGCACCATCTTATCTCTGGGATTGGGCGGGCAGATTGACTGTCCCTAGCAGAGCCGCTACCCCTGGCTTCACAAAAGTGCCTGTTTCTTGCTGCTGATTGCAAGAGAACGAGAGGTGGGAAGGGCTCTGGGGCTGGACAAAGCAAGCTTTTGCAGCCTAACGTGGCATTGATGGCACTGACCACCAGCAGTCTTCATTATCCCCCACGTCGCAGGCAGTCGGGCTGGCTTTTTGTCAGCCCTGTTCCGAGAAGCCTTGTTAATCCCGCCCCCCGTGAAAATGGAAGCTTCATAGGCATCGACATAATTAATGAAGAGGCAGGCAGCATGCTCTACCAATTAACACCACGGGGAAAAGTAAAATGGGCTTTCTTTTGGCGTGTTGTGCCAAAGTTAAGGACTGTAACACACAGCAAATAAATAGAGATGCTTTTAATGAGCCGCACGATCGAGCTGAATAACTCAGAAAGGATGGTGGGTAAATACTGCCAACTCTTTGCACTGTTGCAAGTAATTGATGAGCATAGTTAGAAGTTTGCGGGGTAAAAGGGGCTGTCGGGTGGTGCCACAGTGCTCATTTATAAATGTATTTTCCCCTGAAAGTAGCCATTGGGTATGTTAAAGGATGTAATGTGCAGTTGGAAACCAATATGATAGACTAGGCATTTTGTAGTGTCTGGAAAATATGAGACCGAGCTGTTCCAGAACGAATACCATGGTGGATTTTTATACTTGATGGGGTTGTCTTTGTCAGACTCGAAGTAAAACGTGCTCCACAGCCACAGATCCCTGCTCTGCGTACATCCTGGAAAGGGAGGGAAGGGGATTGTTCAAAGCAGTGTTGGAACTATGCCATTGCTTTCGGAAAGCCGGTTGGATCATTTAATTACTTTCTCTCTATTCCTAAGATTAAAACATGACCTCCACCAAAGGGTTTCTCGTTGCTTTTGAAAGAGCAAGCACATTTGTTCAAAGAGGTTTTCTGACAAAACAGAAATCCATTTGATCAAAAAATAGAAACACAATGGGTCTCAGTAGCTATTTTAGGAAGTTTTAAAAATCTGAGTTCAATTGGTTTTTGTTAATGTGGTGTATCTGGTCCAAGTGAACTTCATTTTAAAAATGAAGTGGTCTACAGTAGAGTTGTGTCGTTCACATGGTTAACCTAAGAGAATTCAATTCCGTATGCCAGGCCAATAAAAACGGACAATTCTGGATAGCCTACAACCCCTCCCCACTCCCAGCGACCGTACCTGTACCACCAACGCAGAAGGGAAATGCTTGGCTTTAGCCAAGAGCATGTGCTGAAGTGAGCAAGAGAGACATCTCGGTATGGCGCCCCTCAGTGGGCCTCAGTCCTGCCTCTCTCTCCTGGCCCTCGCTTCTCATCATACCTAGTGGGGACAAGCACCATATCTAATCTATATATCGGTCCTTCGGTCATGCAGCATGGCCCGAAGCCAGGCCGACAGCTTCATCTGTTGCTCAAAGAAAGAGCAACACATTATAAAGCTGGAGAAGAATCTGTCCGTCCCAAATTTTTGAAGGATGATGTATTGGCACCACCATGGAACCTTCCTAGGCAACTTTCTAAGGGTGACCACAGTCGGTGTCCTGTGCCCACTGTGGATACGACGTGTCTCTTGGAAGCTGCACTACTTTACTTGACGTGCCTTTAGTTTGGGTGGCTTCATCTTCGTTCGAGTGGAGAACTGTGACCTCTGCTTTTCAATTATCTGCTTTGGAAATAGTTTGTGGGAGTGTTTTTCAGACTGTGGTCCCAGGACCCGCCTCAGAATCATCTTGGATGCTGGCTTTAAGTGGAGTTCTCAGGTCTATTTGTGATCTATTGTATTAAGAGTACCCCTTGTATCTGCATCCTAGTATCCCCAGGACCCCTTCATCTCTACAAACATCTACACCCCATTCTACTTTCTGTCACAACCCAGGGCACTTCTGCAACTGTTCTATTGGATGTGTGCCTAGGAAATATAAATTAATTTGCATTTCAAATACTGATGAGAAAGGGACACCTGTCCAGCTGAGAAAGCAATCTCTTGTCCTCAAAGTCCAACCATGAACAGCTTAGTTTATCGGGTTTGTTGACTGGCAATCAGGTGTGTGTTCACTCTTCATAAAGATGCAGCCAGAATACTTGTGACTAATGGAGTTTTGATTTGAAAGCTGCATTTTGGATTGTGGCTCATATTTAGATGTTTTGACCCAAGCCACCTCTGCCATTCAGAAAGTGTGACCCAAAACAACTGTTTTGAACCCATCATAGGGTTCAAGAAATAGTTTGGAAATTGTCAGAATAAGGGCGACACTGCCACCAGGCAGATCTTAGAAGGCAGGGTGGCCACATTATAAAAGGGGAATTTTGACTTTAACTCTTTTCTTTGTAAACTACACTCTACCCCACATACACACCATAGAATTCCAGTGTGGTTCACTGTCCGCTGAACTTCGCTTTTCTAGCAGAATGGTTGCATCTCTTAGAAGTGAGGCCTGACAAGGAAAAGATGCTGAGAACTGAAAGACTGATTTCTCCTCTCAGAGGAGTTGCTGATTTATCTTAATAATCCACAAGAGCTGACGTCTCAGCCCATCCAACTACAAATCGGGTAGAAAACAATACCATGTAGAAGGGATTTCTAAGTCTCAGTTTTCTCCTGTGATGGAAAAGTAGAGAGGTGGCATTTTATTTTATTTTTTTACCATTATTAGCCAACCTGCCTGTCATCTAAAATTTCCTCATGAAGCCACACAGCCAAGTTTTGAATACTGTGTGTCACTTTTTCCAGCTAACGTGATGAAAAGCAGTGGTGAATATTCCAGCTACAAAAAGGAGTCCTCATTTCAAAAGCCCAGCAGGAAACAAGAGAGTGCCGCAGAATGACCACAGCAGAAGGGAGGTGGCCCACAAAGGACCATGAATTCCTCTTTGCTCTTGTTTATACTCTGTGGGTGCAGTGAGTCCCGCCAGCATTTAAAACCACCGCACTGCATTTGACAGGCACACTGCCCTGATGTGTGAAGCCTCACATTGGCTGTGTAGGTAGTTTCTGTGTCAGTCCCAATTATTAATACATTCCTTAGCCATCAGGGTTTTCTCCTTCATTCTTACTGAACTGTTAGGGCATGTGGCAGCCCAGAGCTTTGTCAAAATGAGTTGTCCCCCTTGAAGAGCTGGCAGTGCAGAGGACTGACATCCTAATGCATGCTAAAGCTCCCTCCATAGTGGGACACAGGGGAGGCAGGGAGTGGCACCCATAGTGCTTATGCAGTTATGTAGTGGCAGGCTGGCGTTCTACATTCTACTGTCTGAGTTCAAATCTCCCCTCTGTCACTTGTGAACTGTGTGCTTTTTACAAGCTTCTTGTAAGCCGTACTTCCTCATGGGTCGTCATGCAGGTTAAGTGAGATAACGTGTCAAGTTTAACCTGATGTCTGGCACGCAATATGCACTCACAGCAACTCGTACTACAGGAGGAAGTGGGGAGCTCTCCAAGGTCCTTACCGTGAAAGCGCAGAGCCTTCCAGGTGGAGGGAGGCACCATTCAGGGCTTTACTCAACAGTGTTCATCCAGGATCCTCGCTCACTAAGTTTTGCCTAACCAGTCTTTTTATGTGTACTATAGTTCTTTCTGTGAGGGTCCCACCTTACCCAGCATAGACTTCTTTGGTGTATAGCTGTACCCCCATGTCTTATTCTCCATCCTTTTACCTTCCAGGAAGATTCAGGGCTACAGCCTGACTGAAGGACAGATTTCTGTTTAGATGGCCACAGCAGCCTGGGAGGTTAGCTTCCAAGCTTGATGAGGACAGTCACTTGCATCCACAAGGATTGGAGGCTGGAGCACAGGGTAGACTAGCATGGCTGGGTCAGCCTCAGAACCCAAATTTAAGATCAGAGTAACGAGGAGGTAAGAACACCAAGGGGGAGTCTTCGCAAGTCCTGTTGAAACCACCTGTGCCTCCTTTTCTCAGAGCATGTGGAAAGTTTACACTGAGCCTAGAATTTGACAGTCTGCAGTAGAAAAAGCTTCAGGGTTTGATGGGTTCATATGGTGGGTTAAAAGAGAAACCAAATCCAAGTGGCTTTTTCGTTCAATCATGATAACTTAGCATCCCTCATGTCCAGCATTAATAATAGAATACAGTACATTATGCTTAAGTGATTTACCTGTAGCAGGTACTTAGCAGAATGTCCATTTTCTAGGTGAGTTCACTTAGGCCAGAATTGTGCAGGAGATCCAGCTTCCATCCAGGTTAGCTCCACTCCCAAACTATGCTTTTTTGCATTATACCATGCATTTTAGAGTCTGATGCCTAGGAGCCACAGAAATGTTGAATCAATTTGCCACTGTGTGCAAGCAGTGCTGGACATTATAGGATACACAGAAGCACAGAACATACCATGTCTGCCCTCAACAGAGCCTTCAGGGTGGAAGGAAATGAGCAAGGTGGCTAGAAGGAGATAACTTAGCCTGCAATGTTTTGTTTTTGTCTGAAAGAAATAGGGACACTTCCTAAACTGAAAGAGCTATTTTTTTCTAGAAATAGCAAATTCGTTATTTAATTCCATGCACTTTATTCAGTCTAGCCATTCTCGTGACAGATTGGTGAATACACCTTACAGTCTAAAGGTACTGAGCTTTAGAAAAGTGAACATATGTAGGCATAGGGACACCTTATAACATCTCATATGCCTTATGCATCTTCTGAAATAATATTAATTGTAAGTACATAAGTAAAATATATTTTATAGCATTATAACATTAATATATATTTTTAATTTATGGCCATTGAAATGAACAGGTGATTTCTTAAGCTGATCGTTGTAGGTTTTACAGGAACTAGATTTTCAAATAACATTTTCCACCCTGACTCCTCCCTTTCAAAAAAAAAGCCTTAGTTGAAGAAGTGGTTCAGTGCAGTAACTTAATGGGAAGAGGTCCACACGACTAATATTCCAATTATGAAATGGCTTATTTTAGTCTTAATACAAGCAACATTATGGAATATGTTTCTTGAAATGTTAATAATAAAGTTCCGCAGTTTCACATCAATATACTCACTCTATTAAAAGTCACTGGCAGCCCTAATGGCATTTGAATTCTTCCCCAGTGAATTAGTGGGGATTGTCCTCCTCATTGGCCTATGCCATCCCTCTCCAGGGGGCTCCAGTCCAGGTTCTCAATCTCACTTGCAAATTGTAAATATATTGCTGCCAGGGCCCCATGTTCAGAGTTTCTGATTTAATTAGTATGGAAAAAGTCTGGGCATTAAGATTTTAAACTCTTAGATTCCCAGTTGAGTATGTGTTAGGATTGGGGGCACGGGGAAGGTCATGTTTCAAAATGGAGATGTTTATTTGGTTAAAATTAAATAGAAGGGTCATATAAGAAGCTATGTTTTTGAAGAACAATGAATATTCTTAAAGGAGTTCATTAGGATTCTCGCTTTTGGGCTATCTTGGCTGTGGGTGTCCTAGGTCCTTGTTATGCAGAGTGTAGTCCAAAGACCAGCACCGTCAGTATCACAAGGGGACTGGTTAACAATGCAGGATGTCAGGCCCTCCTGCCATACACACTGAATCAGAATCTGAACTTTAACAGGATGCCCAGGGGAATCAGTGCACTTTGAGTCAGAGAAACACTGCACTAGATATCAGTGATGAAGAGGGGAATAATGATGACAGAATCTGTTTTATTGAGCATCTGCTATATGTCAGGCACCATGCTAAGACATTTTTGTGATACACTTCTCTATAAATTGCTACAGGAATTAAATTAATTGTGTGAAAAGCAGTAAAACCAGTGATGATACCCAGTGTCTGATCTCCAGAGTTCCAAAAATAGGTTATTAGTATCCTATTTAGACCTTACAGTGACCTTATACTGATGGTGATGTGTCCCAATTACATATAAGGAAGTCGAAGTTCCCAGATGGAAAGCTGAATCACTAACTGAGGTCTTTCTCCAAAGCCATGCCCTTTAGCCTATTTGCCATGTTGTAAAAGGATAGGAAGTATGACTCTAGACGTATGTTTGCAGATTATCTTCCTTCCACAGGTCACATGAGACTATGGGGTTGGGCCTTGCATTAAAAGATAACTAAGCTAGGATGGGAGGGGGGATTCATTGTTCTCCAAACTCTTTAATTTATGACTGACAGAAATCCAAATAGAACTGCCTTTAGGCAAAAGGGCAATATATTGTACTATTAAAACTGTGACTTTCATGTTCCATATGGGTTTCAGGCATGGCTGGATCGAGGTGACCAAACGATGTCCCTCGCAGCATCCCTAGGCTCTACTTTCACTGATGTTAACTTTATTCCACAGCACATTCTCCCTAAATGGTGGCAGGATGTTTATCTGCAAATCTGGACTGAGACCCCCCATCAATTTATCAAAACCAGCAGAAAAAGAGTACCTATCTCCCAACTGTGCAAGGCAGCACCCCAGGGAAACTCTCATGTATCCCATACCCATTCTTCAACCAATTACTCTGGTCTGGAGCATGGAATATCCTGATTAAACAAGGACCCAAGGATGAGTAAGACACCATATGAACCCCAAGTTCTATACTATAGTACCATAAGACTAGGGCTGGAAGAGTTTTTCTTCAAAGAAAGGCAAGATGTATCCTTATCAGAAGGGGGAAGGAATTATTGGCAGATGTAGAGGACTAATGTCCACTATAGCTCCTCGGTTAAGGGAATCAGATAGAAAGAAGTGAGGCAGGGTGACAACTTGCGCTGACATTCCACCTGCTTGTAGGTACATTCTGAAGACAAAATTCTGGATATTTCCCTTGCCCGCCATAAGAACTCCTTTCAACTGTGTGTCCTCAGGGAGAAAGGAGCCAGCATCTGGTGGCCCTGTCTGGTACTGGAACAATGCTAAATGCTTACAGTTAACCCATTTGCTGTTCACAATGACTCTGTAAAGCAGGCATTGCAGACTCAAATTCCCAAATCAGAAAAGACAGCACAGAGGCATTGAGCAATGGGTCTAAGCTCACACCTAATCAGGAGGACTACCTGGATTCCCAGCTTACTTTAAAACCTATACTCCTATATATTCCTCTCTGCAAATAGATAAGTAAACAAATTACGTCATTAAAATAAAATCTAAGCTGGAGATTGCAAACTTGAGGCTAACAAGGCAAGTGGACTTCATGACTTTATGACTTGTGGGCTGTCTTTTTTTCCCTCATGTGGTGTCTGTGGTGGTGGGGGCGGGGGGTGGGGAACAGAAGGGGCGGGGAGAAGGGTAGCAAATAAACTTCATGTAAAAACGTGAATTTCTGGCTTCCCCCCATCCCTCCGAGATAAAAGTCTGGGGTTGAGATATGGTTGTCCCCTCTGGCAATGCGTGCTTTCTACATTTTTCCCGAAGTTCCCACCTGGCCAGTTTCAGTCATTTACGGATCTGTTCAGTACTGGCGACATTTGAGTTTGCAAATCCTGGCATACTAGCCTGTCACTTCATCCATGTGCATGGTAGCCTATGCAATGTGTCAGTCCATTCCCCTGAGTTGCTCCAAAATACACCATGTGCTCTATATCCATTAATCTGTCTGTACGTGTTCTCACTGTGCACACACAGGAGGAATTTGCCTGGGCCTCCTTCTTTTCTTTCCCTGTCCCCTTCTCATTTAGCTCTCTGCATAATCCTCCTCTTGTAACCTTCCTCTCTACAGTGTAGGAAGTTAGCATGCTCTCTACCCAACTGTTCTAATAAAACACTTAAAAATCCACAGTTTTATTCAGGATTATTTATCTAACCATCTCTACTGAAGTGCTTACTTCTGCAGCTCTCCATATGCGGTGGCTTCCCTGTTGGCAGCTCTCTGAGTCCAAAAGCTTTGAGATGAAAACCCAGGACCCCACTGTACACCCAAGCATTCCAGCCCAGTTATTGCATCAGGGAGCACTGAGAGTGAGCATTTGGTCCATCCTCCTGCCTCTGGGCTGAGCTGTGCCGCGTCGCCTGGTGCCCAGGAATCTTTTCCTGCCTGTGGTACTTGCAGGAAACTCTGATCCCATAACTGCAGCTTAGTGTCTAGGAGAGCCCGAAGCAGTGATGAAGTCTGGCTTGGCTGTTTTTACTTCTTGCCTTACTGATGGATACTCTGTCTTCCTCATCCCCTCCCTCATGGCAGGGTGTCTCACAGTCAGACAGTTCTTTGTTATAGGGCCCTCCTGAGCACCATGGGGTGGTTAGCCAGTATCCCTGGCCTCAGCCCATTAGATACCAGTAACATCCTGTAACAGCCAGCATTTCTCCTGATGTTGACCAATGTCTCCTGGGGGAAATGTACCTGTTTGAGAAGCACTGCCTTACAGGGATATAGCACGCATGAGCTGCACATCAGACACTGTGTCTGATTTTGCTCATTGTTGTTTGGGAACACCAGTAGGCTCCCAGTAAATACTTGCTAAATGGATGAATGAACTTCCTGCTGGTCAGAGCTGAAGATTATATTCATCCCCAAGGTAAAATGACAAAACAAAAGCATTTTTAATTCACATACGAAGAGGAAAGTCAAGGGCTCCTTTTCATTTCCTTCTCCCACCATCTCTATCAAACAAGTTTGATAAATATTTGCTGATTGAAAGCTAAATCATCATTAAAAACTTCAGGATCCACTATGTGGTAGTCCTAAATAAGTGTTATCTTTTCATTTAATTTCCTCAGTGACTCATTGAGATACATCCTATCAGTCAAATTTGAAAGACTGGGAAAGTGGAAAACAGAGAGGTTAAGCAATTTGTCCAAGGACTCACAGCTGTGAAGTGGTGGACACTTGACCCAGATCTTGGTCTGGAAGGATTCTCAGAGTCTTCTTTTGTGTCTGCACTGAACCGGCTCCCTCTATGCTGTCCAAGTTTGATGCAGGACAACAGGAAGAACATTACTCCCAAGGTGAAATGTGCAAGAGGTTAAAGGTTAAGTGGATTTGACCAAGTTTCCCATTACATTCATTTTGGGGAGAAAATGGATTAAAAACAGAGCCCCTTGGTCATAACTCCATGTTCACTTGAAAATGAGAAGTGAGCGTTTTATAGACCCATAGCTTCACATTATCTATTTCGTGTGAGAGAGAAGATGGATGGAGAGAGGCAAAGAGTATCCTCCCACTGCAAGGCTTTCTACAGAGGGGTCAGTGGGGAGAAGAGCCGGAGGGGGGAGCCTACAGCAAAGGAAGAAGAACTCATAAGAGATGTATCTAAACTATTTTAAAAATGGTTAAGGAACTCAAGGAGAAATATAAAGAAGGAAACACTCTAAAAGGTCAGAAAAAGTAGTCAAGTAAGAAGCAAAGTAATTTAAACATAAAAAGGAAAAGCTGCAGGTACTTCTTCCATGCTCCAGAAAGCCTCAGCCTTAAACCTTGCAATGTCCCAATAATTCACTGCAATCTTTCTGTAAGACGCTGAAGTATTTCACAAAGGCGTACTTTTTTTCCCCCTAAGCCGATGAGTCCCTGACATGGTTCGAATTTCCTTAAACAATGAAATTAAACAATGAAGCTTACTTTACATTATCCTTAAAGATAATGATGTCTTGGACCTTGCCCTATAAAGCGATGGAGACAGCCTGGTTGTGTTTTCCTCTTTATGTAGGTATCTCCACTATTCAGACATTGGTATGTGAAAATATTAGGGTCATAAGATGGAAGGGGGAGAGGAGGAGGGGAGGAAGAGAAGTGAAAAGAAATATCCCTTCTTCCCCATGCTTTTCTCCTCCATTCATTGTTACGCCATTCCCTGGTTTTTTTTTTGTTGTTGTTGTTTTTATTGGGCATCTACTATGTGTAAGTCGCTGTGTGAGCCACTTGGGAAACAAACCAAACACAGCACCTGCTCTCATGGGCGCATGGTCTAGTGGAGAAGGCAAAAAAGGAACTGATAATCACTGTTCTGTGTGTTGGAGCAGGGTCTGCATTCATGCATTCACACCTCCTTTCTGGCCCAACATACCAGCTTCAACAGTTAATTAATTTTTGAGAGGCTGGCTCTCAAACCTCACAGATTCAGGGCATTGGATCGGTACATTAAGAGCTGACCCATCTCAGGCCATAATGAAGCCCTGCTTGACAGATTCAGCCCCCAACCAGTGAAGGAAGGGAAAGTTGGGTTGATTTAATTTCCAGGCCAAGTGATGGAGGTGGGTTCCACTACTGGCTTCTCATGTGTCCCTTCTGGAACTTGTTTGTGAGAATCATTTGAGTCCCTAAATGTAGAAGAGAGAGGCACTCTATGCCAGCCAGCATGAATTTACCCTGTTGGTTTCTGCTCTTGGACTTAAACTTTCTCCACACTTTTGGATCAGTTTGTTTTCCTAAGAGAATTGCTACTGCACAGGCAGGTCATTTTATTCCTAGACAATGGACAGTTCCTCATTTTAGGAAAACAGGCTTGTTCTACCCGAAGTTACTGGCTGTAATTCACCCTCTGGTACCAGGAAACCACTGGCCACTGGCCTTTGGGGGAGCTGTGGGGTCCCAATGACCTCGGTCTAAGGCCCAGCGTCAGCATGTACCAGCTGTGGGACCTGAGTAAGCAGGGGACTTTTCTATTAAATGGATAACATTCTATATGCTGTACCTTTCCAGAATTCACTGGGGAGTACATATGTTTATCTGGATCACACGGGTGTTAGCCCTGTGGTAGCAAAAAAACCCACAGTAGCTCAAAATTCCCATACTGCCGGCAAACCCAGAAAGTTAGAGCATCCTCGTTTGTGTCCCGATATCTGGGCAAATGGAGGAAGGAGGGCTTACGTGGGGCTGACCTGGACCTTGTGTCCTTCCTTCAACCAATCAGAATTAGTCAAAAAAGGACTATTGTGGTTGCTAGGACTGAACTCCTGTTAGAGAATTAGTAAGTGTAGTGACAGGAGTACATATCTAGGTTCCCTACTATGTGGCTTCCAAGAGCAAGCAGTTTATCCAGCTCATTTATCATCCTGGCGCAACTTTTAAAAGGCAAAGAGAAGTTCCTGAACACCTTAAATATAGAATTGTAGAATTACTGGATGACTCAGCCATTCCGCTCCTTTGTAAATATCCAAAAGAACTGAAAACACAAACTCCAACAAGTACATGTACGTGAGAGTTCATAGCAGCGTCATTCGCAATCACTGAAAGGCAGAAACAACCCAACTGTCTGTCAGTGGATGAATGGATAAGCAAAATTCCATATACCCATGCGATGGAATGTTATTCAGCCGCGCTGAAGCCATACCAGTGTCCCGACACACACTGCAACATGGGCGAACTTCTGAAACATTGCCACTGAAAGAAGCCAGACACAAAAGGACATGTGTCAGAGGGTTCCATTTATGTGAGCTGTCAGAACACGTAAATCCATTCTTCCCACAAGAGCCAGAGGGGTCAGACTGAGCACAGGGTAGTTTCCCTCCCTGCCTAAAAACCCCAGTGCGCTTCGAGTTAATCCCAACCCCCTTCATATAATACTCTCAAGGTCGGCTGCCGCCAACCTCACGGAAGTCACAAAAGCCTTCATTCCTCATTCTGGTCCCATCGACTCTGACACCCAGCCCAGCTGAAAAGTCGCCTCTTAAAAGACTTTTTCTTTAACCACAGTTTTTAAACTTGTGACCCCAACTCCTCCTTTATTCTTTGCAGTGGTACCCTGTTCACTTGCTCTAAAGTCCCTACTGTCATTTGTAATTTAAGAAAATGGACTTGGTTTTTGCCCTTTGCCCATTTTATTCATGAATGCATCCCTTGGTCTATAGCGGGCCCTCAGACAGCACTTGCGAAGTGAGATCACTGTGGGGGAATTAATATCATAATCCTGAACATGCTACATAGTCTGCTTTGCCATTAAGTACAAACTGGTGGAATGATGAAAAGGATGCACTTGAACATTGCCTTCTAGAAGGGTATCCAGTGGTGTCTCTATGTTCTGCCATTTGAACAAGGAATGTTACCGTAGCACAGGGTGGTAGCCTGCTGAACTTTGAACCCTTCTTTTATTTATGATATATGTCTCAGGGAAACAGGGCAACATCTGGGAATTCATTAAATGACAGTTTTCCCTTCAAGTTCCTTCTCTAGTTTCTTTTGCCCAGCACAATCCTATTAAGGGAAAAGCTAATTGACCACAAGCTTCGTTTCTGCTGAGCTTAGCCAAAAAGTCAATCACTGCTTGACAGGAGCTATTCTGACTGTTTAGCCAATGGACAAATTTCCATCTTGACTGGCTTTGCTGGTCCTAAGAGAATAGATGTGAATGTGCTTAATTCTATTTTGATACTTTTCATTTTCAGCAAAACTGAGACAGCCCCAAGGAGTCCTATTTCCATGAAAAGAGAGAAGCGGCATGGAAATTATTTCATGAGAATGTTTATTTTTTTTCTGTTGTGTTCAGCTGTGTTCACAAAAGCAGGTTCCGCTGTCGGACATGGGTCCTGACAATCAAGTGTGGCACTCTGTGAGGGGACTCTAAGTCCTCAGATGCTGTAGGCAAGGTGAAATAAAGGGTGACCTCTTACACTTCCAGCGCGTGTGTGCTGCATAGAAGGGTAAGACTGAGCTAGCGCAAGAAATCCATTTGGTTTTGGTCCCATCCATTTGCCAGCAAAGCCACAAGGTGAGAAAGACTATCTGTTGGATGGTGAAAGATAAGAGAGAAAGATGCCATCTGTGGACTAAGCTCCCTCCCCAGCTAGCAAGAGGGACTATAGCCCCAAGCTTTTGCCTTCAGCCAGGAATGGAAACACTTTGCCCTGAGTCCTATCAAACAGTGAACATTAGCTTTTCTAGATGCAAAGGACAAAAAAAAAAAGCAAACTTGCTATTTCACCAGGTCCTTCCAAGCACCTTGTCCTGAGTGGAGAAATCAGAAGCCAGGAATAGACTATGTTCAAAGTCATTTTCAATTTCCAGAAAATGCAAGGCACCCCATTTTGGGTACAAAGGTATTTTAGCATTTCATGGACAGAAATTTTATACACCCCATAAGAATTATTCACGAACATCTCCCAATTTCATTTTCAGAGACCTATTGTAGACTTGCTTTTATAGCTCTAGCTTGGATCCAAGAAATTTATTTCTACCACCGCCTTCTGAAAAAGGGAATGCCTAATGAGTTTCTCCTAGGCGAGTCCAAGTGTCATGGTGGAATTCTTTGCAAGACGTGTTTCACTGGAAGGAACATTGTAAAGCGGCAAAGGTTTTTTAAGATGCATATAAATCCACACATCAGTAGCAGTCACACTAATAACAAACATCCATTTGGCATCATATATTTTCGAAGTGCTTTAAAATGTTGGCATTCCTTTGAAAGGAGAGAAGAGTTCTGGGATGGGAGTTTTCATATCCCATTTAAGGGACGGGTCATCCGGAAGTTCAGCAACTTGTTCGACACTGGCCAACCAAAGAAGCCAGCCTGACCACCTCCAGTGGGAATTTCTGGCTCTTGGCTTAGAGCAGGGTATGTATTTGAGGGGAAGGAGGAAGACTGCAGGCTGATTGAGCTGAGGAGAATAGAGATACAGTATCAAACCATGTGGATTGAAGCATCTTTATTTCTAAAATGTTGACTTTATAAGCCGATGAGGAGAACCTAGCAATGTGCAACACCCTGTGAGCCCTGGTAGTGTTATCACTTACACACAATGAAGGGAAGTGAGGGGGCTGCTTTCTGCTCTTTGAGTTGATGGGCAGCCATGCCTAGGGATGAACAAATCTTTCTGAGATGAATATCTTACTGCCCCCTCATGTGGCATTGAGAATATCCTGTGCAGGGATAGAGAAAAGCCATCCCCTTTGCCTTTCCTTCCCTATTTCCCTGAAAAAAAATTTGTTAAAAGTTTATATCTTAGTAATATCCTGTGTCAGCCTGCACTAAAAAAGTGCTTTATTATCACCACTCCAGTTTTTACAGTTGAAGGCTATTAATCAATGAGGCGGTGTGGATCCGTATGAATATTGATCACTGTCTCATTGCTCTCCTGCGAGTCTTCTCTCTTAATGACAGCCAATTTCAATATTCATTAGGAAAGGTGCATTTTCTGGATTGCACCATAGCTGATTACTGACTAGAGGGATTTAGCTAGACTGTGCGCATCTTGCTTAAATGACCCCTCAGGTCACAAAGATCCTGGCTATAATCTGGATTCAGTTCCAGTCTTCAGTGTCTCAGAAATCCAAGCATTTTTGGTTGGGGTTTAAGATTGGACATCTAAACAATGCTACAATTAAGCGTTAATTTTCTCATATTTACTGGCTCAAAAAAAATCAAAGCAAATATTCAAGTGATATATTTTAGATCTCCAAGGGGAAGTCCAAATAGCCCACATCCATAGTGAACCAAGGTTAACAGGATCTGGCTAACACTGTATTGCTTAAACTCAGTGTAGGGAGAGAATGTCTTATGTACAAAAAGGATGGCAATTCCCCCCTTCCCATTCTATCTAGAGCACCATACCCTCTTTTCAGGTGGCTCTGAGGCTACCCAGAATACAGCCATCAGCTCCCCTCTCAACTGCTGTGAAGTATGGCAGAGTATCTTTCTGCTCCATGGCCCACAATGCATGCTTCCCCTTGCCCTGAACATCCCACTTTTGACTTTTTGCCCATCTGTTTGGGTAATTAGTAAATGTGAACTGGTATCTCTAAACTGGGAATAGCTTCCCCTGTGTAAGGTAGCTTATTATGTCAACTTCACAAAGAGCAATATGTCTATGTGGCTTCTGGTGGTTACTTTGAGAAGTAATTTTGCAACTTCACATTTTTCAAATTCCTCAGCCATTCCAAGCAGTGAGATTCAGTGCCTGAATTATTCAGCAGCTGTTGAAAAGGCAGTCAGTGCCCCAGAAGAGTCTGGTCATCGTACCTGGGGTTTGTCAACAAGTCTGCTTCTCAGCAAACAGTGGGTTCAGTTAGAAGCACGCGTGGGGTGTAGAGGTGCTAAGAAGTCTAGTTTTCCATCTCTAGAATGCCTGTTGTTGGTAAGACCCCTAGCAACACTGAGCATGAGCAGACTGCCTCTGCGGAGTGGTTTGGATCCTAGATGGATCTAGGATGGACTGGCCTAGGAAGAGGAGAGTCATTCTTGCACTAGAAGAGGTTATTGTGTTACCCAGCAGCCAGATTCAGGAGAGGTGGAAAGCAGTGTGGGGTTTGGGGGCAGCCAGCTGCCTCTCTGAATTTCCCAGGGGCAGCCATACAGCAGCCGCCACAAATGTCAGTGGGATAGGCCACTGGTGCTAGATACCGTCACAGAAAATAACTTCCCTGTCTGGCACTGGGTACTTGCCTTGTCACCCAGAAGACTGCATGCTGGTGCCACAAGGCCCTCTGCCCTTTCTCCCTCCTTGTCCACTGAGCATTTGGATGGATCACCAGTGAGTGCAGAATGGACTAGGGTCATGCCGCTAATCCAGTGTTCTGTCCATAACAATGATAATTAATAATAGCGATATGGATGGGCCCTTACATGGTGCTGTCTCTGGACCAGTCACTGCTCTAACTGCTGCACAGATTGTAATTCATTTACATATTTGTTATCTATCTACATGTCTCATTAGCCTGAAGCAGAATGAAATGAGCAAAGTGAAAAAGCAAATAATTCAGACTCCAGAGTTGGACTAACCAGCTTAATATCCCAACTCTGCCTCTTTCTGTAGGTGTGACTTTGGAAAATAAATTCTGCACTCTGCTCTAGAGCCAACTACCCTTCTCTAAGTTCAGGAAGCAGATTCCTCTCCTTACCTACACAGGGCCTTTGCATGGACTGTTTCCTCTACCCAGAGCATTTGTCCAGTTCTTTTTCCTAGATCCACCCTCCTCCTCCTTCAACCTTGGCCCAAACATCATATCATTAGAAAACCCCACTTCTGTCTTCTCCCTACCTTCTGTATTTTCCAAATTTGAAATCTCGAATGAGATGCACATGCAGTACCCTTTTCCTCCCAGGCCATTCCTAAAACACACTCTTTGATGCTGCCATGCTCTACTTCTCCATTTATGTAGGGACTGTGGCTGCTGGGATGTTGACAGAAAAAGGTAGAATCAGCTGAGATGAAGCTTGGAAATGTGCATAAAGTGGCCTGTGAGGCTCATTTTTTGTGTACATGAAAGAATAAGATGAAATCAGAAAACTCTGGTTCTGAAGCCCTATGGCTGCCTGTTAACACTGGGATAACACATTTGTCTTATATTTGAGTATTATTCTGCTACTGGACCCTTGATACAGTTAGCTTATTAGAATTTTGAGGTTTTATGTGTGTTCCTTTGAATCAGCAGTAACTCACTTGAGAATGAAAATGGGGCATGTGGCTTGTAGGAAAAAAATAATTATCATTTATATTCCTCTGAGGACTTGAAACTCCTACTTGAACTGAATTCATCTAGCTCAGTGTGCTAAAAAAGAATATTTCTTAATGTTGGCTAATATTTCAATTATTAGTCAACCAAATTAAAAAAATTCACTACTTGTTGAAACTTTAAGATTAATAATAAGAGCAAATTGCTTATGCTACACTTAAATGTCATCATCCACATTTCGTAGTTGAGGAAATTGAAGCATTAGTAGTTTAAAAAAATCTCCAGTTGATAAAGATTGTGTGTGTCAAAGATACACATTAAGGACAAAAGACATGTCTGTTATTTCATTATACCAATTTCTGTATGTGGATATCGGTTTCTTAAATTTTTTCTACAGAAACTACTTTAGATTTTAAAAACAAAAACACACAAAAAAAGTCTTACTGTGATGTAACATTTTACTTTTCTGTACTTTTTTTCCACTTCCCAGGCAATTGCCTTAACACACAGCAACATCGGCTCTGGCTATGATGAAAATTAAGCCTCTGGGTTTGGGTTGGGGAAGCAATAAGCAGTTTTTTATGATGAAGTGGAGTTTTTAGTATTTATTTCAGATTGCCAATTCTATCTAAGGGAACCAACAAAATATCTCTTGCATTTGGAAAATGAGAAACCCACCAGAGGTCTGATTATTCAGAATCCTGAAACATACTGCCCCACCTCTACCATAAATTGCAACAGAGTTTTCAAACTCATTTGCTGGATTCTGGCGCTTCCATTTCGATGTTGGTATTTATTTTAATTCCTCCTGATTCGAGTAATGGATGTGGCCTAAGCAGAGAGCAAGTCACCTCCTGGCCCCTTGAACTGTCTTGGAAAAAGTATATGATTCCCGGTGGTATTAGGGGATTTGCAGTTCACTGGGCAAATTATGCACTCCAACATCTAAGTGTGGTTATTTAATTAAACCCTTTGGTTCATTCAAGATGAGCATGTTTCTGAGCAGCACATTTTGAAAGAATTAAAATTTCACAGCAAAAACCTGTTTGGCATGGGCCTTTGTGGATCTGGTTTGGGTTGAGTCATTGTGAGGTGGTTATTTAAAATGTTTTGCTGATTCTGGAAGTTTTAATAAAGAAAAAATATGTTTCTTCTTTATATCCACCATGTTTTTAGTATGAGTGCATTATGAAAAATCAATACCTGGAAGACAAATGTGACACAGATGGATAGATACAGTTGTATATATGCATATGCACACACACACACACATACACACACATGCATGCACATATATATATGTCCTGTTCCACATCCCCCAATATAGATGGATACATATAGAAATATTGATAGCTATATATCCATGTACATATATACGTACATATATGTGCATATAATATATATATAGGTATACATAAGGATTTTATGTATATATGATATATGCATATATATTTACATGTGAAATATGTGTACATATAAATGCATGAGTGTGCATATACATAAATATGTGTATACCTGTGTATAGATTTAGAGCTCATCAACCTTAGCACTATTGATATTTTGGATTGAGAATGCTTTGTTCTGGGAGCATCTGTCTCGTGTATTACAGAATATCTAGCAGTAGCCCTGGCCTCTACCCACTAGATGCCATTAGCACACCCACCCCATTCATAACAACAAAAAATTCCACAGTGACTGCCAAATGTTGGGAATGGGGGGAGGTACCACTCCCCTGCTGAGAACTCACTGCTCTGCATGCACACACACATGCACACACTCTGTACATGTGTATCATATATGCACCGTAACATGTGGACCACTGTTTCATGAGTAGTTTACAATGGAATAACAAAAACACTCACCCCAAATCCAGGGACATGATCGCACATAAATGTCTGAATACAGCAAATAAAAACATAACATCCTTGATAACAGGCATGGCATATCATCATGGAAAAAGCAGCTGCCTTCGATGCAGACATGTGATAGCTGTGTGGCCCTGGGAGAGTAACTAGATCTCTCTGAGCCTGTGTTCCCTCACCTGCGAAATGGGAGACATCACAGTTATCTTGCAAAATTCATTCAAAAAATGGTGCTGAAGAAGGCAGAAAGTGGGTCAAAATGCAGACAAGCAGAAGCATTCCAAGGTCTGGGCATGAGAAGAATGAGGGGAATGCTGTAGGGATTTTTCCCCAAATGCACCCTAGTCCTCCAAGAAGGGCCATGTCCTGTTGCCTTTCTTCCAGGGCTAGCTGGCCGTGGGGAGACTCTAGACCTCACTGTCCATGAAAGGGGAGGCTGTGCACATGGGTTGAAGGCCTTCTTGGTGCAGAAAAGGCCAGCCCTTTATCCTAACTACTCGCTGAGTCCATGGATCCAGCACACCTAAGCCTGCATTCCCATTCACACACGCACATTAAAAAAAGAATGCGCTCGGTTGCATGACAGGTTGGGCATCTAGAGGTCCCCTGGCCCTTGGTTTGGGAATAAGCTAAACCATCAGAAGCAATGGCTGCACGATTTCAGCACTCATTCAGTTCAGTCTAACATTAGCACTTTTTGATTTGCATCCATCATCCAGCTGGACTGCATTTGTGATTGACACTTTGGCCACATGGATGACTGATGTGGTTGCACTGACTATCCTGATAGAACTGACTAAACAGCTCAGCCTAATGGTCCATGTGTTGATTCAGTCCTCATTTTCTTGGCCAGCTGTGGACCCTGCCAGCGAGGCAGCTGTGGGGCCTGCGGTCAGGTGCAAAGGATGCTTCTTTCTCGTCCTGCGTTTGGGGCAGTGTCTGCCCTGTATCTCTAACATCTGCATGTTATTCCTTTTTTTCTCTTCTCCTTCCTCTTGCTTTTGGGACTTGACTTTCAGAATGTCAAACTCTGGCTTTTTTGAAGATATAAACAGATAGTATAATGATGCATCTCTTTATTCTTTCTGTCATTAACTTAAAATGTTAGGAATGCCAGTATAAAATGCATTTGAAGGTTTTCATTAAAATTGTCATACAGCCAGTATTAAATCAGAAAGTGAATGTTCAGCAAACATTTATTGATCTCTTACCATTTGCCAGCAACTCTTCCAGCTCTCGGTATGAATTCAGCTCACTTAGCCTCCAAACAAGTCCGTGAGTTATGGGTTGACATTATCCTGTCTCACAGATGAGGAAAATGGAGGTTCAAAATGTTCACACAGGCATAGCTGAGCCAGAGGCTACCTCAGGAAGTTGACCTCATTTCCTGACTCTTAACAATGATGCTGTGTTCCTGGGTTTCACACAATCAAAGATTTTAACTTCTAATGTTGGAGTCTGCAGATCCATTAAACATCTGAAGTCACATAGAAAACTCTGTGTATGTGTCTGACTTGTTTTACTTTTTCCTGTAGAAAATGTTTGTAGCTTATGAATCAATGACTCAAAGTGGTCTTTGGGTTCTCTACAAGCTAAAATTAATCCCTATACATTAAACTTTTTTTTTGTTGGTTTCTTAGGTAATTCTCTAGCACAATTTTAAATGTCAACATTGTCATCAAGGGGTGTCTTCATAGAAAAAAATACAAAAGTAAATATACATTCTAAGGATGTATCTTTTATCTCTTTTTCAGAATATACTGTAGGAAAATGCCAAAATATCCAACAAGAAATAAAAACCCCAGCATTTTGTACTAACTATATGTTAGTCTTTATTATTTTCTTGATTTTGGAAATTGCTGGCACTTGAGCAATGTCTTCAAACCCTAAAGGTGGGCCTTCACACACTGGACCTTATTTCGCCTGTGCCATTTTAGCACACATCTTTGTTATTTCTTGTCATATTGAGATCAAGTTTGGCCATCCCCTTTGCAAAATCATGTTCAATTTTCTTAAGTGGGAGTGTGCTTTTGGCCGGTTTCCACTAGAATGAGAGCCAGCCATCCCTCTCTCTCTGCTCCAGGAGCACAGGTACTTTAATCAGGACACGATGGGGCTGGCCTAGGGCTGAAGTTGTGGTGAATATCCAACTGATGTCACTGCTTAAACCTGTCAATCTATGGCTTGTTATCCACGGGCTCCTTCCCTTTCTGACTCACCTTCCTCGGTTAGTGTATGTTGTGGAAAGATCTGAGGCATTAGCCAGGAGCTGGGAAGTGAACGTACCTGCAGGAGGCAGGCTGGGTTATAAAGCAGATGGCTGTCCTGGTCTAGTTTTCATGTTCCCACTTCTGATCATGATGAATGTAAGATGAGATATTCTTCCACTTTAAGCAAAACACCATATCACATGTGAAGCTAATTGGCAACTGACCCATCACAGTAGGGGTATAGCAGGGAGCAATAGGGACAGTAGCAGTGGGGGAGTTCAAGCTCAGCCGCACAGCGGTGTTTCAACTCCGGGACATGTTTGCGATGTAGGGATGTACGAGATTTTCTCATTATTTTCAAGAGAGTCTGAAAATCTGTTTTTTTTTAATGGAATGTCTCCTTTTAAAAATTGGACTTCTGATATAATCCTTTATAGCTTACCTGGATCAAACAAAACAAACCTATGGGATCAGTCTGCCCTTTGGGTCACAGGTTTGAAACCAGTAGAGAATATTAGGATTTGCAAAATATGTTTTCATACTCAAAAAAACAAAAAACAAAAACAAAAAATATGGTCTTTATAACTTTTAAAGAGGTAGCACATTAATCTTTTGGAGAGCTAGAGCAAAGCTAAGACAGGTGAACAAGGGTGTACAGCCTACTGTTTGCATTTGTTTGTTGAAAGGTGTTTATTTGCTGGTTCAAGGATACTCAGGATCAAAGTTAAGTCTTGTTTTTTTTTTCTTTTTAACTTCAAGTTGCCTTGTCTGTCCTTAATCTTTCGTAGTGCCTTAGACAGCACTTTATACACTCATACAACACTTCCCAATTTACCAATTACTTTCCCTTTGGGTTTATCTAATTTAATCCCTATAGGCTTGCAAATAGATACTCAATTCTCCCAGCCCTTAGCAACTTGAAACAATTCAACAAATACAATTAGCCCATTGCTGGAAGAAGAAAAAAAAAACATATAGATTTCAGTGTAAATGTAAATTTCTTTTTCAACTACAAGCATGGCATAAATTATCACCCACCTTAGATGAATGACTAATTCACAACCGCTGAGTGTGTTTTTACTTTTTACTCTAAGCAAATATTTTGAGAGATTTTTTCACAATTTAGTTTGGCCCTTAAACCGGGAAATGTTTTGCTCAGGCATGCTGAAGCCAAGTCTATTTTAGAATTAGGGAAGTTAGGACTGCTTCTGAATTTAAGAAGCAATTTGGAAGCGATCCTCAGCCTCTCAAAAACCACCACCCTGATCCAATCTAACCATCTCCCACCTGGCTGGCCCCCACAGCTCCCACCCTAGTCTCCCTGCCTCCAGCCTTGCTCCCTAGGGTCTCCCCATAGCGAAGCAGTCATGGAGATTGTTCTGAAATGGTAACCAGAGCATTTTTTCTCCTGGACCTACCATCTGATGGTAGCTTCCCCTTATAACCAGGATTGAATCAAGACTCTTTGTTATGGCCCATAGGCTCCGCATTGCCTGCTCCTTGATCTCATCTTTCTTCCCTGTCCCACTTGCAACTGAACTCACCACTGTGGTCTTCTTTCTTTTCCATAAACATACCACGTTCATTCCCATCCTAAGCCTTTCCTCTTGCTCATTTACTGTTTGCTTGCATGGACACCTGCTTCTCTTCACTCAGTTTTAGTGCAATGGCTCTTTTCTGTCGTCCCTGGTTAAAAAAAAAAACAAAAAAAAACCTTGAAGTTCGTGGATTTTTGTTATGCTGACTGCTATAGTCTCAGCACCATGGACAGCACCTGGCACGGGGCTTGTGCTTGTTAAATATTGGGTTCAGCTGCTGGCTGGCTGACTAACCAAAGTGGGCTTCAGCAATATGGCTCTATTTTAGATTTAGACAGTAACTCCAGTTACGGCATCTGCTGCAGGTACAAGTCACATAACCCCCCTAAACTTCAGTTTCCTCATTTTAAAACAAAAATGCCCCCTCATTAGGACAGTGCTTGTATCCTATTGGTAGAGCTACCCAACAATCATAAAATCTAACTGTCAGGCAGCAGTAAGCATTTATTTGGCTTGTGTGTCTGCAGTACAATGGGTCTACATTGGTGTAGGCTGGACTCAGCTGTGTATCTGCATATCAGCTAGACACTGCTGATCTGTTGCAGCAGGCTAAGGAAGCTGATACCCCCCCTGGGAGCAGTAGGCTAACCCAGGGATATTCTCATGATGATGGGGAAAGCACAAGAGAAGCCCAGTTGTGCAAGCACCTTCAGGCCTTTAATGCTGGCTTCCAGCCAACTCTGGCCAAAGCACGTCACACAGACATACCCAGAGCCAAGGAATAGGGAGGTACACCCAGGCCATGGCCATGAAGAGGAAGTGAATACCATGTACTGCATGGTTCAAGAATCTACCACACACTAAGGACTGAATAAGATAATAGTGTAAAATGCCAGATACATAACAGATTCTCACTAACCATAAGTTGAAATTATTATTAATAATAGTCATGTATTATTTTTGTAAGATCAAATGCATGCTACTTTAAATAATATATGAGCCTAACGATAGTTTTATGTTAAAAACAACTAAGAGCTCACAAGTTATACTTAAAGGAATTTGTATCCTGATACAGCAATGATGTGATTTTAAGAACACATTAGTGACTGCTTATCCTTACAAATCTCTCAATTCACTTGTCATGGGATATGGGAAATGTTAGCCTCTTTAAGTTCAGGTCATTATATATTTTCATCATAGGGAGTGAGCTTGAGGCTGTCTAAGTATATTAAAATGTGGTTCTGGAAGGGAGAACCACTCTTGATTTGGACTTGAGTTCTTGGTTTTGAGCCTTGGTTTTGTCCTCTGTCATTTGGAGATAGGACTAGTTCTGCTAAATGGTCCCTTGGAGGATTCAAGATGAGACCCACAAAGCATTAACACAGTGCCTGGCACAGAAGGGCTCCCCAGATCTGTGCTCTCTTCCTACCCTACAGTGCTCTCTGCCTCCCTTCCCTTTTCATAAAGGACAGCACTGTTGACATTTCTCAGTAGAATGCCCTTTGTGGGCCTCGGAATCTGTTGAAGCAGCACCTTCTAGCTGAGCCTCTCCTTGTCTCCTTAGCCCTTGGTGGGAAGGGTGGTCCAGATGAGCAGGAAGCTTCATGCTTGTTCTTTCTGGCTTAATGGACTGAGTTAGGAGCATCTTTACTTAATTTCCACTTTCATCGATGGTCTTATTAGTTAACTCAGCCATGAGGCAGCCTTCCTTCTAGAACCAGGCATTTCTTCTTTATGGAGAGTTACCTTGTTTTTGAAACCCCTTATTGCAAAAGCAATACCAGTGTATTATAGAAAGGTTGAACACTGCAGATAAACACAAAGAAGAAAATTAGAATCACTTGACATTCACCATCCAGAGATAATGTGAGTTAACATTATAGTTCATTTATTTTTCTATATATCTAGATATAGATATACCAGGAAAAATGCTATTTATGACAGTGGTCTTTGTGACTAACAGCTTAGTTATCATCTGTTTATAATATGTCTGTCTCATCTATCTATATGAAACAGGACAAATGTTGCTGTGTATAGCTGCCTCCAGAAGAGGAGAGATGCTCCCATCCTGGTCAATGAAAGGCCTTTTGTGGAATCCTGGATAGGTCTGAGTTTGCAAGTTTGGGAGCAGGACCAGGGAGAACAGTGATGTGCATAACAGAGGGAGAGAACTGTGGAGTTCCAGGGGCAAGACTGATAGGAGAGAAGGAGGGCCACCGGCAGGAAAGGCGAAGAACGGAACCCAGGTTGCTGAGGACAAGCAGCCTGAGCTTCCCAGGGTGACCTGTCTCCTGTGCTGCAAAGCTTCAGGGAAGTTCACTCCACTGTCAGATGTTTTGCAAGGGTAGATCTGTTTCCCTTCCTTTCCCCAACCCCTTCACTTCCTTTCCTCTGCTTCCTTTCTTTGCTTTTTGATGTACCCTGCAAAATGGTGCAGTAGAGAGATCATAAATATGATAGGAGGAGCCTGGAGGGCAGAGGAAGCAGTAAGAATAAAAGTTGCTAGGGGATTTGCAGACACCTGGGGAGGTCTTTAGAGTCCAAAGGCAATAGAAATGGGAGCTTTGCATCAATTTTACCTATCTGCCCAAGGAGACAAGCTTTCTCCAGCTGACATCTGAGTTTCTCTCTCCTTCCTTCCCTCTCTCACACTGGCTCAACAAATTGTATATTAACTATACATATTGTACATATTTACAATGTTTAATGTAACTATATGTGAAAAAATTTCTTCTTCATGCTATAACAACAGGACTGTAAGAGTAATATAAGGGTGGAAGAATAAACCATTGAATGGATACCAGCTTTTTTTTCCCCCATTCCCCATTGCTAAATGGTTGTGTTCTCTCTATTTTTCCACCACAACAGACAGTGATGGGCAACATGTGTCTATATCTTAAGCACACCCAGGACTTCCCCTAGAATCAGTCCCTATGAGTGGAAATACTTGAGTAAAGGTTATGCAAATGTTTAAGCCTTTTGATACACATTGTTAAATTGTCTTTTCAGAAAGGTTAAATCAATTTACACTCTCAACAGTAATGTTTCAGAGAGGCTCCCCAGATCTCCTTTAATAATGAAGAGTAGTGTTATAAACATCCTTTCCAACTGCCGCTTTGGCAAAAAATAGAACCTGTTTGTTTTACATTTATTTGGTAACTATTAAAGTTTACCCTTATATATATATGTTCTTGGATTAATCATGTTTCTGCTGGGAAAACCCTCTTTCATGTCTTTCACCCATTTTTTTTAAGTGTCTTTATTTTTTTTATTTTTAAAATTCAAACATGGTGTTTCTGAAGGGTAAGCAGAAGCATGATTCCCCTTAGCAGATGTTTGTAGATTAGTATTAAGATGCAGAATTCCTACAGAATGTAAAGAGGATGAATCCTCTGCCATACCTGGGGGAGCCGGATGCTTATATTAACAGCGTGCTGGTGGCCATGAATTTCCACTTGATGATTAAAAGTTCTAGAACCAACCTGATGGCATAAAAGCATTCCTTGGTGTTTGTCTTCGTGAAATCCTTCCTAACGAGTCACTTAATTTGGCTGCTTGACCCTCCAAACTGCTGCCCCACCACTGTGAATGCACTTGCATTTTCTCCTGTTCCATCAGTGGTCACCCCCTCCCTCCAAACAAGTAAACTACCTAAAGGCAAAGAGTCAGATTTCATACTCCAGGAACATGGGTCATAATTCAGGAGGTTCATGAGTACATTTGGATGAATACATTTTACCACTAGAATGTTGACGCACATCACACTGTGTTTCTCAGAATTTTTATGCGCCTGGAGCACTGACCGGGAAGGGTCACACTGGGCGTGGCCTTTTATGTCACTCTGCTGAAGAATCAGGCTCCCAGAGGTTTCAGTTCTCCTGACTCTTCTACCTTTAGGGAACACAGGGCGTGGAGGGATTCTTCAAAAGACTAGAAAGAAAATACAAAACCCTTTAACAATTGGTGGCGAGAAGGAAAGTGTAGAAGGATAGTGAGTTCCAGGACACGGCAGATATGGCTACTTGCATTTGGAATTGAGAACAGGAAGAGAAGGGATTCATTTTCCAGCTCAGAAGGGTAGGTGAGGCCAGATATGAGAAGTTCCCTTTCTTAACCAAAAAGAGGGAAGGGGTTAGTTCTCCTTTGAAACTGGTCTGTTTTTCATTGCTTCACTCATTCATTTGAATTTGTACATTTCAAGCCTTTCCTCTATGGCCAGGAAAGTAAGTGGAAATGTAACTCACAAACACACTAAAAAACACCTTTTTCTCACCATTCTGTGCTTTCTAATTGCCTTCCTGCTGCTTCCAATTTCAACTTGACAACATGGAAAAATTTGGACTTTTAACATAGATATTTAGATTTCTGGCTTCTCATTACAAATCAGGAGATCTGGCAAAACTGGGCCACCATCCAACATAACAACAACCTGTAGGGTTTTGTAGCTGTTAAACACTTGGCATAGAGTGTGAGCGCTTCACTTACTTTACTCACCCATGTCACCAACTCATCCCGGAGCAAACCTTTCTCACTCAAATCCTTCCTTGAATTTGGGGCACATGATCAAACCCAAGAGGTATGTAGGTTAGCTATTCCTGTTTCCGTTTTAGATGAAATTCAATTATATTTTTGCTAAAGTTACGTAGTAATAAAAGGTGTCAGATCTGGGATTTGAACCCAGGTCTCTGACTTCAGAGCGAAGTTCCTTCCATTGTTGTAACTTCATTCCCATATTTGGCAAGATCATAATCTTGCCTCCACATGTGTGTGTGTGTGTAAATATACACATTTATAAATTTTGTAAATATGCATGTACTCGTTCTAAAGGAAGTTCAGCATCTTAACCTCTTAACCTCTGATAATAAGCCCTTCTGGATAAATGAGCATTCCTCATCTTTCCCCTCTTCTTTGTTTACTCTTTATAATTACTTCTTAAACACAGCGTTGCTGGACTCAACAAACACATCCAGATCAGTCTGTTCACATTAGCACAGCTCCCTTGCAAAAAATATCCTCTCCACCTCTCTTGTTTCTTTGGAAGAAGCAAGGACCCAGACCACAGAGGGTGGGGTTCACGGTTGCTTCACCATCCACAAGTGAGTTGCTGGGGTGAAACGGACAAACCGTTCCATCAGTCCTGCTAACAGAGCTGTTTGCAAATTCACACTGATGTCAGTAGCATCAAGGCTGAAAGTAGAAGATGCCAGGCTCTGGCTTCTGGTACATTCTTTCCTTCTAACTGCTTTGCATGCAGCTGCCTGGCTTAACAACCAAGTATGGAGCTTCAGTCCTCTGGGTAGAATCTGAGCTCCCCAAAGACTTCCAGATCAGACCTCCATCTACCCTGCAGCCTTGGCTCTCACCGCCACATCCCTTCCAATTCCCATCTATCCACCTACAAAATCTTAAATGCACCCTCACCCCAGGCCTTTTTTGGCAGCTTTTTTCCCCCTTTCTTTCTAAATGCTCTTATCTCCTGCCTCCTTTTTTTTTTTAATTAAGGTATCATTGATATACAATCTTATGCTCAGGTTTCACATGAGCAACATTGTGGTTACTACATTCCCCCCCCCCATTATCAAGTTCCTGCCTCCTTCTTTTATGCCCAGCCAATGCCCACTTACTCCATCTTGCCTAAGTCTAACATCACCCCTTCCGGACCTGCTCCTCCAGCAGCGTGGATGCCTTTTCTCCATTGCCACAGAGCAACCTGTGCTAACCCTCTGATGATTTATTCTGCCGCTTCGTTATGGATGTGAGCTCTTGGCAGACAGAGATCTCATCTTCTGTCTCCAGCACTGAGCCCAAGCCCTGCACATGAGAGCTCTGGAGAAATGCATGTTAGAGGATTTACTGTTTGGTATGTTCAGTACCTCATTCTGGGAAGTTCTGTATGTGAGGAGAGGAGCGTATCAGAATCTGAGGTAGCAGATGAAGACTTGTCTTAAAAAGATGTCAGAAGATTCAGAAGTAGCTGGAAGCTGCAGAACCGCCTAACGTTTTTGAGAGCTCACTCTGCATGGGGTGTCGTGCTCTTGTGCTGAGCGAGCACTTGACCTCTGTGAATGATTTTAATCCTCACATTGACCCTGCGACCCCGTGTTTGGCAAGGAGGAGACTGACTGAGAAAAGAGGTTAAATAGTTTGCTTCAAGTTACACAGTTAATTGGAGGAATAATGTTTCCATAGAAGCTGCATGGCTGCCAGCACTCAGAGGGTTAACCACTTTGTAAAGAAGTTCTTGACAAAGCCTTCCGCCACTTGACTGTTTCTTGGATGGCTTCTCCAGCAGCAAGACCAACTCTGAGCATCCTTAAGTTAACTGAATTTATTGGATTATCTATCACATTTCTTTGATCACCCAAGCCGGTCTCCACTGCTAGGCTGCCAGTGGCCTGATCAAGCCCTCTAAGACCCCAGCACATTCTGTTTCCTTCTTCACGACCAGTGTGTACCCATTCTAATGCCCTTTTGGCATTTGTCTAACTGTGCCAGGTTCTCATCGTATGCCTCCCAGGTTATAATCCTCTGTGCTACACCTTAGAGAAAGGAGTGGTATTGCCATTCAACCCTCTCAGTCAGAGGGGATAACCACTCACATCTGAGTTAGAAAGACATTCACAGGCCTGTTTTGCAATTGTGATTATCCTAAAGCTAAATTGTAAGTGTTGTGTTACTTCTTCCTAGAATGATACCTTATATTGTGTCTCACTCAGGTTGAATGAGAAGAAAAGGGCTGGAAGTCTAGGATGAGTGATTTGGGTCTGAAATAGGTGAAAATTTGCCAACAAGGACATGGTCATGAGATATTGTACAATCTGTCCAGACATTTCAAATTTCAACCCCAATACTCATTGATGGCTCAGCCTGTAATAAGCAATTTTCTATAGTTTCTTTAATTTTATTTGTTGTGGTGGTGTGAGGCTTCACTATTCTGGAACTTTCTAACAATAGGCTTTTGATGTTTTATTTACAATGTTAAAAATTTTTATCTATTATTTACTGATTGTCTCTCCTGTGTTCCAAATAATACCATTTCTGATCCTTCCAATGAAACTAAAAAATAAAGTAACTGCTCCCATTTTAGACATTGAGCCTGAGGGAAGAGATACAATGTGCCTAACATTAAACAGCTAGTTAAAGGCTGAAACTTGATTTGATTCAAGAATTTTCTGGCCTTAAATTCTGCTATTTCTACTCTTTCTTTCTTCAATGCTGTTGTGGAAGCTTTATGTGCAAAGATAACATTAAATGGCTGTCCATCACAGAGTTATAATAAGAGTGAATAACTGGTAACAATCTAAGTAGCCACTGATAGGGGATTGGTATAATACATTTAGTGATATCCATATAATGCAATGTTATTTAGCATTTAAACATTCACTTTAAACGTAAATAAATATGTATCACCATGACAGATGTCCAGCTTATATTTAGTGGGAAAGAGATTGCAAAAGAATTTGCGCTGTGCTATCTAGTGCACGGCATGTCTGCATGCATATGGACATGCCTAGGTACGGTCTGAACCAGCATTGTGCAATGGGGCTATAATGCAAGACAGATGGGTAAATACTACATTTTCTAGTAGTTGCATTTAAAAAGTAAAAGGAAACAGGAGAATGTTTTCACAATGTATTTTATTTAAAATGGCATATATTTTAACATGCGCCCAGTATAAGTAATATACTTCACTTTTTTTTTCCTGCTAAAAAAATGCGTTTTAAACTGGGAGCACGTCTCAGTTTGGACCAAGGACATTTCACATGCTCAGTAGCTGCATGTGGTTCACAGGGTCCCTATTAGGTAGCCCTGGTCCAATAGACATATAAGATCATCAAGTATTCACTTCAGATGGTGGGATGATGTGTGTTGGGGTTAGTTTGTCTCTTTTGTCTTACCTGCATTTTCCAAATTTCCATAATGAATATATACTGCCTTTGTAAGTTGGAATTAAAATCAGTCATTAAAGACACCATTCATTTTTAATAGGGAGTGGTGAGCTCCTAAAATACACTTTTAAAAATAAATACATGCAATGTAAATCCATGACCTATTTTCAGTGGTGGAGAGAGACCGGGAACGGCGTGGTTTTGCTTCTCCTCTGGATTCCCTTGCCTTCCAGCTCAGTCACCCCTTCTCCCCAGTGTCTCACCTGAAGAGCCAGGGGGAGCAGAGAGGTTAAGCCTCGTCTCCACAGTCCAGAAGCAGGTCTCCGGAGAAGCCATCTGGCCTTCCGGAGGGCAGAGGTTTTGCCCTAGATTCATTTTCAGTCTCTGAGATCCAAAGGCAGCGGTCCTGGGAAAAGTCTCTGCCTGTATTTCTCAGTCTTTTATGTCATTACTGCTGCCCCTTCAACAAGGAGCCTTTTTTAGACTATTTCTTTCTTAGACACCTTCCCCTCCCCCTATTAAATTTTAATACCACCGATATTAAATTTTAATGAAACATATATATATATATATATTCATATACTGTATATCTGTTATGCACAGTGGCTCTCTGGAGAGTCACAAACCCTCGTAGTATCTAAGACTTTTGTTCACCGCCCCCCAACCAAGAGCCAATTCCGCCCCCTTGAAGGGTAATCCGGTGCCCTCGCCTACAGAGAATGCGGGACTATGCTCATTCATGACAGATGTCAGCGACAGGGGTTGTTCTGGGACTTAGGGGTAACTTAGCATCTTGAGCCAAGGTCACCCACCTCTTTACCCTTCCTACCCCCAGGTCATTGCCTGTTCATTTCACCAGAGCACGCTGGTCCTTTTGAAAAGCCACCACACTAGGGAAATCTGTCAGGGTATCTCCCCTTTTCCCTGGCCACTCGGGGGACGTCCTTCTGCCTCTCGGGTGGCACTTCCCACAGCCAACCTTGTCTTGCTCCACGTTCTGGCCCTGTCTCCTCTCCCCTGTGAGCTGACCCTCCTTGAGGACAGGGTGTTCTTCTTCATTTTGTTTCCTGTGGTCTCTGGAGCTTGTACGGCTCTGGCTTTGCCTGCCATCATCCCTCAGTCAATAGCTGTGAAATTGATGAAATTGCCTTCAGAAAACCCTTTCCAGGCCAACTGTTTCTCTATCAGGAAATCTCATTAAGACTTAATCAGTAACATCTTCCCATCCCAGGGGTCGTGCTGTAATCCCCAACCAGGAGGAAATAAGAGCATCCTTTTACATTCCCAGGACCCACACATTTCCTGTTGTGTTTCACACCACCGGAAGGTTGCCTACCGGTAAAATGACATGGCAGCCATGTGAAGCTTGCTGGCCCTCTACCTCTCCCTTTTATTTCTTAGATCACAAGATGGAAAATTCACTGATTGGAAACTATGAAATAGCAGCCACCAAGACCTGGATGTGTATGACTGTCAGAAAGCCATGCCCCCTGGTTTCCATCTGCTTAATCAGATGTTCCCTGTGTTTATCCCACCAGAATCCCCTCAGTCCCCCAGCACCCCAGCCACGGTCCACCCTTGCTCGTCCACACCCACTCCTCCTAAAAACTACTTGTCTTCCAAAGTGAGATTTCCTTCCAAACTCTCACCATCTGTACCTGTCCTCTGACTACTTGGGAACAACAGCAATTTTTCTACAGCCAGAAAACCCTCCATGTGCTCTGTTCTGTAGAGATGTGGCCTCTGTCAGAGTTTCAGGACTCCGCGGAATTGAATGGAAGATCTGAGGGATGTGAAGGTTATCGCCGCTGATAGCAAGCGTTTAGCTAAAGAAATCACCGTTGAAAGCCCTGGATTCTGTGACTCTTTGGGCGGGGAATGATTTGGTTACAAGGAGATTCCATCTCTATATCTCAGACTTTCAAGGGAGCAGAGGAGGCAAGAAAGCAGAGTAGCACGTAATGAAGGAATTCTGTATCGGTAAAACCCTGGCATTTGAAATGTTCAGTGTAATCAGCAGAACGGGTAGCTTTAGGCAAAGATCAGTGCACTGAAAAATAAAATTCAGTTGGCCGTATTCTGTTCATGAAAATGTGCTTTCATTACTCAAAAGCTTTCATAGGTACCAGCTGTAATTTCTTAACTGTTTTCTTCTGAAGGGCTTTAGGTATGTGTAGTTCAAAATACGTAACAAATAGAAGCAAGTGTATACATTCCATAGAGATATTGTTGCAGTTTAACCTAGTATATTTCTTATTAATTATGTGAGTCACTTTATAAAATCTCCACATTTGGGACATTAAAATGAGAAAAATGATAGAAATGTTAATGGCTGTAATTATTGACTGGACATTTGAGATTCATGTCCAAATGCACTCAACTTGGAAAAATTTGGCATGCTATTTCACTTGTATATATTATTCGCCTTTTTTAGCCTCTCTCTCTCTCTTGTCAAAAGGGGAAAATTACTGCAAGCAGATTATGAAATACTGTGGTACATATACATAAAAATATCTCAGAGCTGGTACATTTGTAATTTACTTGTAAGTATGAGATTCATATTAGAGATCTACATATTAGCAAAATAGTATCCATTCCGTACTTACTAACAATGATAGCTGAATTTCAAATGAAATACAAAAGGTCATGGCTGCTATTCTATTAGTGTTGCTGGGCAGCTGCATCTGGGGAGGTCTCTCCCTGCACTCTAGGTGAAGCAAGAGGAGAAACCTCAACCTGGACGGGGGTGGGTTCTTGACTCTGAGCGAGAAAGAACTTGCAAACAGGTCAGACGAGTGTAGGTAAGGAGGGAATTCATTAAAGCAAGGGCAGCAGGGAACAGGAAAGTGCAAGGGAAAGAGGGAAAGTTCCCTTGCCAACTCCCGAGGCCAGGGTCACCTGGCATCCTGTGTCCACTTGGATTGGAACAGCATGGGGACTGGCCCCTACCATTCCAGGATTTGGGGGAGCCACGGAGCACAGGAATGGAGAGTGAAATTATGTTTTGAGAACTTCCCAAAGAAAGGAGGTTTTCAGGCAGGCTACTAAGAGCAGATCGCACAGCTGCATTTCCAACCTGGTCACCCAGGCGGCGGGAACACGCAGGTCCGAATCTGAGCTCTTAGCAGCCCCTTCCTACTTATTAGGAGTAAACTGGACACAGAGTGAAGACTTGGAAATAAAATGAAATAGCAAAGAGACAAACTGCAGTCATCTGAGCAGTGAGAAAGCTTTCTTTGAACGCCTGCCCATAAAGGAAAGTGAGGGCATCCTCAGAGAGGAGGTGCACTGAACGTTTGGGGGTTCTGTCTTTTAAGGCTTTCAAGAATAGGGCAAAGGGCAGAGGGGAGGTTGTTGGGCGTAGGCTTGATTTGTGGGCTTAAGATGTTTAGCTCTGGTGAGAGACATCATGTCTCCTCTCTGTTATCAGTCCTCCAGCTAATTTTGCCAAATAAAATTAACCCAAGAGATTTATTTATCCTTTTCTTCTCCAAGATAGTGGTTAACATCAAGCAGTGGGGACATATCAGTTAGGACTGGACTGCCTGCCCTGCCTTAAGAAAGGCTGTCGGGTTACTGTCTGATTGCCAGAGAATACATTAGGAATCTTACTTCTCAAATCTCTGCTTTTTAAAATGGAATCTTAGCCTTAAGATGGGGTCCCTCCTGTTCTTACTCTACTGTTTGTATCTCAGCATTTTTCATCATAGGCAGGAAAAGTTCATGGTGATGTTTGTCCCATGTCCCTGCCCTGCCTCAGTAGGACCATTTAATCTTATTTGTCTACACATAACTTACCTCTTCATTAGTTGCTGCAGCTACCGCTGACTGACTGAGAAACGGTTCTTCCAACAGATGTCATTATAACCTTCGAATTTACAAGTGAAGAAGGACTCTGATTTTAGCTTCTTCAGTCCCCTGAAAAAGGAGACTGTTACAAGTTTGTAACTGTGCTCTAGTTCCCTGTAAGGTCAAGTTTTTAGATGGAAGAAAAATGGGTCCCCTTTCCCCTGTGACGCCTTGCACACCTTTTTCCAACTGCGTGTCTCCCCTCACCTCTTGCCCCTCTTCAGACTAGTGATCACCTCCACCTTTGAGAAAACTAGTAGCTAAAGTGAAGCAACTCTCCTTTATGAAAAGTCCCTGAGAAGCAATTTCACCTGGTTGACCATATCCATCCCTCACCTGGAGAGAAGCTGTTGACACTAGGTGACCTCTCCCCCACCATCATGTGATGGAGTTATCCGTGGAGCAAGAGCTTTCCCTTTGATGCTGTGCAAGTGAACTGAAGGGTGGTAGCCTCTTCTGCTAGAAGGAGAGCAGCCCCTGAGAGAGGCTCCAGCCCAACTGACCCACCTCCACCTCTCAGGCAACACATGCAAATGATCTCTAACCAGAGGGTTTCAGTTGCCCATAAGTGCAAATCGAACATAACCCAGTTCTAGGGCAGGGTTTTGTTTTGTTTTTTTAAATGAGTCAGACCCCTGTGGAATGCAGGCTGTGGGACAAAATCCTGCAGCCATTTGCATTTAATGGCAAGGCAAACACTGCTTTGAACCTTGGGAACATCGTTTACTGCGAGAAACAGGATGGAGGGGTGAGGTGAGGGAGAGTCAGTGTGAATCCACTAAAATAGGGGGACAAACACAAAGATAAAAAGCAGTCTAAATTTCAACTATTTCTCTGTTTTATTTTTCTTTCTCACAAACAAGCCCATAGCTGCTGAAATTTTAATGCTTACTTGAGAGGTGACCATTTTCTGATGTTTATAAATCCTTTGTATAGCCATGGGACCACCTTGTAGTAACAGTGCCATATGCTTTATCAATAGCTGGCAAATTAATGGGGATGGAGGCAAATTTCTTCTAAACAACAGCCTTTTTTGAGGAAGGATATTTGTATGTGTGTAATGAGAAGCTAGAATACCTAGTGTATTAAATGTCTAATATATCCTCAACACATGGTAAACAATTCTAGGATAAATGGATGCCTGTCAATTCACACTGACATTACTTGTTCATTCTTTTGCTAGTCACTTCCAGTTCTCACCTAGCTGTCCCCAGTACTTTGTGCAATGCATGGCTTTTCCTTTATCACAGTTTATAAGCCCCACAAGAACAGAGACGCTATTCCTTGCTTTGTTTCTGCAAGCACCTCACCATATACCATGTACTTAGGTCCTCAAACATTATGGCATGAGAGCAAATGAATAATATACTTATCCAAAAAATCAAACCAAGACTCTTTTGGGATTTACTATGTAATGACATGCCTTTAGTCTAGTTAAAGTTGTTGTAGTATTTAGGAGAAATAAAACTGCATAGACTTCTCAGTAACCCGGACTTGCTTCACCCTTGATCTTAATTAAGAGGTGAAATAATGCAGGGTGTTGTTTATTAAGATCCCATAAACCATTCCTCTAAACAACAACAGAGTAAAAGCAACAAATGAAATAGCCACTCCAGAATCACTCATAAGGCTCTTGACTAGCTTTGGCATTGGGGATAAGATAATTGTTGAGTTTTTTTCTTGCATATAGATATTGTCTCTCCCGCTTTAACTGTTTCTCATCTCCTTGGATCTCCCAGGCTGCATCTTCAGGGAATAACTCGTTGCATCTCCATTATGCGTCATCCAGAGGCCTTATGTGGGTGAAACAATTGAGTCTGGCTAAAGGGCTCATTCTGTGTTATATCCCATTACTTCATTGATTTTTTTTTAAGTTTCTCTAATGTTATAATGAGAATATTTTCTGCTCAATCCTGCAGGATTCTAAAGCTTTTTATTGACCTCAGGGTATACCACACACATGGGCTACCTCCCTGGGCTGGTGAAAAACAGGGTCCTCAGAGAGACCAAATGGAAAAATTGCTTTTCTATCGACCCCGCATGCAAGAGTTATGGAACTGCTATCTAATTAAGGTCCAGGGGGAATTCCAACACAGTTATTGGGGTTGACCCCATGACTAGGGTAAGTGCTAGGCTCTGGGTAAGTGTCTCACTGTCCCTTCAAGGGTCATGCAAGTTCATGACCAAGGGTTTGAGTCTCTTTGGGGATGGTGGAAATCTTTCCCCAACGTCAGATAGACCCTTAGTACTCAACCTGAGAAGTGGTCCAAAATGGAAATAGAGAAATTTAGAGTCACAGTGGCATCCTGTGAGCACTAGTGCTCTAGGAGGCATTTCCCACAGAAGCAGCCTGTCAGGGTTCCAGTTCTATCTCTTGAGTGTTTTGGTATATCCAGCGCCAGGCACAGACCTGGCACCCATCCTCAGTACCCAGTAAACACATAGGGGGAGAAAACACTTTGTTTGGTCTTCTTGTTAGGCATGCATGGGCCCTGGAATCCCCCAGAATTGTAATGCTTCCAGGAATGTTTCAAGAGACTATAAGACATTGCTTCTCCACCTTGGCTGTGTATAAGGACCATTTGGAGAGTTTCTAACCACTATTGATGCTGGAATGACCAGTTTTAATCAGTCTCTGGGGTGGAACCAAGCGTTGCTATTCCTTAGGTGATCCGGGTCCAGGCAGGGCCGGTTGACACTGCTGCAGAACTGTTGGGATAGGAGCCGTGATGGGCAGCTAGGAGGAGGAAGGGCAAAAGCAAAAGGAGGAAAGAGGCCCGGAGGGAATTTGGGAATCTTGCTGCCCCCTCATTCCCATCAAAGCCAACACCCACCGAGCCAGACACTGGGCTCAGCTGCGTGCATTTGCTTTCTCCTTTCATACACAGCCCTAAACCAAATTGTCACCCCCTTTCCAGCCAAGAGAAGAAAGCTTACAAAGTGGAGGGTTAGGCTGCTGGACTCCAGACCCCACACACCTAGCTGCTAGGCTATGTTACTTCAAAATGACAAGGTAAATGTGAAGGAAGATGGGAGTAGATGGGACAAGAGAAAAAACAAGATCAATAAACCCAAGGAGAGCTAGTGGGCATTCAATAAAAACAAATGACACAGCAAATAAGAGGCAGAATTCATATTTCTTCAGGGCCCTCAGGGCATTGCGATACGCTCACAATACCTATGAAAACAAAAGCCATTGCCCCCAGTTTACAATGGAAAGTCTAAGGCTCAGAGTAGCCTAGAGTCTTGCCCAAACTCACACAGCCATTAAGTGTGAGCTGAGTTTTTTTATAAAGGACCAAATAATAAATATTTCAGGTGTTGCAACCATTCATTCCCTGTCACAATTATTCAAATCTGCTCTTGAAGTACAAAAGCAGCCACAGAGAATATGTAAACAAATAAACGTAGTTGTGTTCCAATAAAACTTAATTTATTGACATGGAAATTTGGCCTTCATATAATTTTCATGTGACATGAACTTTCACTCTCCCTTTGATTAATCTCAGCTATTAAAAAATGTAAAAACCAGACAGCAGGACAGATGCAGTCCATGGGCCATAAATGACCAACCCTGGGTCCAAATTCAGAAGCACACAGAAGGTAAAAAGTTGATGAGAAAGTGTAAAAGGAAATTCACATGCATTCATTGGAGACCTCGGTCCTTAGTTCAGCTTTGCATGGAACAGTCATCAGGCCAGGAAGGGTTCAACACTTTCTGTCTTCCTTGAATCAGCAGGCAGTTTTTTTTGCAGAATCCATTTGTACTTCCCACATCAAAGCCCCTGGGACCATGAAGGGGGTCAGTGCCATTCTTTTTGCTTGACAAGAGCATCATAAACACCAAGCCCTTCTCTTCTATCAATTTTTATTGACTGCCTAGTAGATTCCAGGCTCTGTTCTAGGCACTAAGGGTATCCTGGTTGTCATAGTCAGCTCAGGCTGCCATAACAAAAAGTCATGCACATTTGTTTTCTCACCCTTCTGGAGGCTGCAAATCTGAGAGCAGGCTGTCAGCATGGCCAGGTTCTGAGGAGGGCCCTCCCCGGGCTGCTGACTGCCAGCTTCTTGTTGTGCTCTCACATGGCAGAGAGGAGAGGAAGGGAGCAGGACGGGCGTAAGGCGAGCGATTCAAGCTTTGATGTTTCTTCTTGATAAGGTCACTAATCTCATCCTGAAGACCCTACCCTTATGACCTCACATAAGCCTAATTACCTACCAAAGACCTCATAGGCAAATACAGAAACATTGGGGGTTAGCAGTTCAACATATAATTTCGGGGGGGGGATACAATTCAGTCCATAAGAGTGGTGCACAAGAAAAATGAGTGTCATCCCTGTGTTCATGGACCTGACGTTGTCTCTAGAGATGACAGTACACAAGTAAAACATATAATAATTTCAGATAAGTTCAGATGGTGCTAAGTGCTACACAGACAAAAAAAAAAAAAGCACGAAACGTGAGTACAGGGCTCACCTGGCAGGGATTATGACTTTGGAAACTGTTTTCAGAGAAGGACATTTTGAGCAGGTGAGTCTGGGCTGAGGCTAAGCCGGCCCCAGGGAGAGCTGGGCGAGACTGCGCAGAGAGAGAGCAAGTTCAAAAGGGCCAAAACTAGAAACATGGGGAGCGGGGGAGCAGCGAGCCCAGGGTCCCTGGGAAGGGGTGAGCGAAGTAGAGAAAGGTGGCCCATAGGAGGAGGCTGGCTGGGTTTTGTCCTAAGCCCTGGAGGGATTAGCGTTTTCCGAGTATTTTGGCTGCCATGTTGAGGAATGGACGGTAGAGGCCGCTGTCTCGCTAGCGTGCTCCCCTGTCTGATGGCTCTTTGGGCAACGCCAGCCTAGGAGGTACTTGCAGGCTGGGGGCACCTGCAGGTCCTAAGCTCGCCTGAATCGCCCCTTCTCAGGAGTGCCTCTCATCCCCTCCCCAAGCTCCTCACAGGTAATATGTTCTAATGAGGAGTTTGAATTGCCAATTGCCTGGTGCTCTGAAGCTAATAAAGAATAGATTATTCTCTCAATGATTTGGACTCATCTTATGAGTATAGTCAGTTCCTTCCTTCACTTGAGCTGTAATTCAGTCTCGTCCACATTTTATTTGGAAATTAATGCCCCAACCTGAAGCCTGGCCTTTTTCTCACCAAAGGTAAGTTATTACAGAATAAGCAGCATTTTGGGTCTTTATTCCACATTTTCATCTGCTCCTCAGGGCTTCCCACTCTACACAGGTATGCCTGGCAAAACCATTTTTAATAATGCTCCATTGAGAAGAGCAACATATGATTATTTGAAAACCACTTAGAAACACATGCAAAAGCAAAACTTATCAGCTGCTTAACACCCCAAAATAGTCACTCTTAACATTTTTTAAAAATTAAGACTTGATTTTTTAAGACCATTTTGGAGTTCACAGCAAAATTAAGCAGAAGGTGCAGAAATTTCCTATAAGAGCACTCCCCCTCCCCCCACACAGGCATGGCTTCCCCTATTATCAATGTCCACCCCCACCCCCCAGATGCGACATTTGTTACAATGGATGAGACAACATTGACACGTCACAGTCAGCCAAAGTCTGTGGTTTACACTGGGGCTCCCTCCTGGTGGTGTACATTCTGTGGGTTTAGACAAATGGGTAATGCCATGTGTCCACCATTATGATGTCATACAGAGTATTTCCACTGCCCTAAAAATCCCCTGTGCCCCACCTGTTCATCCCTCCCCCCAACCCCTGGCAACCACTGATCTTTTTTCTTAATATATATATTTTTTATTTTGCTATTATTAATATACAATTACACGAGCAACATTATGATTACAAGACTCCCCCTAACCACTGATCTTACTATCTCCATAGTTTTGCCTTTTCCAGAGTGTCATATAGGTGGAATCAGACTCAACATTTTACTCTTTCTCCTGTTGACCTGGTTAGTGTGTGTGTGTGTGTGTGTGTGTGTGTGTGTATGTACATTTGTATGTTTGCAATATTAGGTTCATAGTGTTATTTTCAGAATTAATCCTAAATTTTAACCTGGTGTGAAAACATAGACATTTTATTATGCCACTAATCATCTTTAAAAATTGTATGTACTGATTCCATAACTTTCTGCTATATTAGAATTTGCCACTGCTGTTGACATTTAAGACCTTTTTTTCTTTTTTCTTTTTTTTGTCTCTCTTCCTTACAACTATTACGAATAATGCTGCAGAAAACATTTGTATGTGCAAGTCTGTGTTTACATTCTTGAATAGCTCCCTTGGACTAAATTCCAAAAAAGTGTTATTTGGGAATCAAAAGATTTGAGTCTCTTAAACCCTTTCAACAGAGTTCATCCAGTTGCTTATTAAAACCATTGTGTGTGTGCACACCCCATAATGGTAGTCTATTAGAATGTCGTTTCATCTCATCCTTGCTAAAATGATTGGCATTATAATTTGGTATCATTATGTTCTTTTATCAACTTGATAGGCAAACATTAGCTCGTTGTTTAAAGTTACCCCCTTTAAACTTGTCTGTGTAGTAATACAAGTGGAAAACATGCAGGAAGCCCTGTCCATGCATGCCAGACACTGTAGGAGGTAAGTACTATCAACCTCATTTTACAAATTGAGAAACTAATGTTACCTGGTAAGAGGTATTATTGGAATCCAGCCCAGGCGATATGTCCCCTGAGTCTGAGCATTAGCTCCAGTTCTATTCTGCCATCTATCTTGCATGAGCAGAAAAGATGAAAGGACTCTGTCAGCTGAGTGTGAATAGGGAAAGCAATCTGATTAAATTAATTCATACTCAAATGTGAATGACTGACAGGAAGCATCTCTCTGATTTTTAACAACAATAACAAAAAACCTTTTGTGCAAGTAAATTTTTCCCTTGTGGAAGAATTTTCAGAAATGTAATAGGAGTGAAAACAGCTGGGAAGGAGAGGAGACGATAGAAGTGAGCAACAGCGATTCCGCGGTTGCTCATGATGGCCCCGCTGATGAGAGCCAGCCCAAACCCATATTCTATATTATTTCATAGTATAGAGCCTGAAATACTGAACTCATTGCCATCATACAAAATTCTAAGTTCCACATTCTCTTTAATAATGGAAGATCTAGAAGCATTCACTACTGTTTGTTTCAATAATTTATGGTGTCGGAGGGATGCCAGTGGGTACTTGAGTTTGCATTTGTTATTAGCTTGCTAGTTCTCTTCTTCCTGCCAACTTGCCCGCTTTCTCTCCCTTTCTGAGCCAACTCTCTAAAACCTTCCTTTCCATACCATCACTGCTTTTGAACTGAAGCCCCTCCTGTAACTGGGAACCCCCTTCCCACCCTGTTAGTGGAAGAATCTAGGATCATGGTGGGGCTATGGCCTGGGCCATCGGCAAGACACAGATGTTTGCAAGTCGGGGCCTGTGTCTTTATTAGCCCTGCTCAAAACGCGTGGTAATTTAAGCTTCCCTTATTTTGCTGCATTGCATCATAGTTCCAAAGGAGACCTGAAATAGAGCATATCACATTGTGCACATTTTTGAAGGATCATGAGTGGAAGCTAAATATAAGACACAAGTCCATATTCTGAGTGTGCTTTTCCCCTAAATGGAGATGGATGCACTTGAACGCTGTGTCCTGTTTGCCTTTCTTATCTACTTGCGTTTTTTAAGGTTTGATTTGCATCCTTTTTGTACATGAGAATATTCCCAGGCATCTTCTCAGCATCAAAGTGATGGAGTTGCATTGGAACCACTGGAGCTTCTATAATCAGTAGGAGGGACCAATACCCAAAGCCCCTCCCCAGCCTGATAGCCATGGAGCCTTCCTTCCCCATTTAAAAATTACTCTTTAAAGTGGTCTAGTGACATCTCAGCCATCCACATACCACTTCTATGATTTTGCCATTTTCTTAATATCATTTGTTCTATTATTTACTGAATGTCTAATAGATTTCCTTTTATTTGAATATATTAATGTCTCTACTGTGCACAGCTACCCAATGTCATAGGCTGAAACAAAACCGGGCAAGTTACTTAATCTTAAAAATAAATGTATGGCTACCAACTAAGGCTCCAATGCCAGATGTTTGGAAACACTGATTTAAAAGAAAGCATTTCACAGGGGTAGGGGCAAGGCAACCGTGTTTCTAGAGAGCCAGAGGAGTTTCCAACAGCTAACCATCTCCAAGGATTTATTGTAAATATGTAGTTAGTTTCATCCAGGAAAAAACTCACAGCCATGCATTCCACAACATTTGGGGCTTGGAGGCTGCCCGCAGGTCTAGATGACATGATGGCTTGGTGAGCATTGTATTCTGTTACATTCTAAACAAGAATTGGTCTGTTGGGGGTTCTCCTAGGGGCCTAAAGGGTCACTGGAGTATACGGCTCTACCTAAAGTGCAAATCCCAGCTCTGTCACCTCACAGCTCCAGACCTAGAGCAAGTTGCTTCACCTCTTTCTACCTTGGTTTCTTCAACTGAAAACTTAAAAACGAGACACCCATCTTGCAGGGGTTTTATGAGGAAGAATAGGAAAATGTAAAGAGAAACTGCTTTTCAAGTTGTGAAGCTTGGTTCTGATGAAAGGTGGGCCTTATTTTTAAAGACACGGTTTTTAACAGTCTTGTCTGAGTCCTCCATCACTGGGGACATAATTCAGAAGGCTTTTGTCACATCTGTTTGATTGTGATATTCATATAACTGTTTATTTTCCCAGTGTCGTGTTCGTTTTCTCTATCTCTCTCTTTGCTACAGCATAATTTCATTATTTCCCGTACATAAATGTATTATGTAATTTTCTCAATATGTCATCGATTGCTTCTGTTTTTCTGCCGTGTTACTTACATCCATAATACTTTTTATTAAATCCCCAAGGAATGTTACTGAACAGGGGTTGTAGGGTACTCCTTTCCACTAACTAAAACTCGGCACTTAAATATTTGAAATGACACAAAACAGTCAAAAATACCTAAGTGTGGAATTTCCCATTGGCTTTATGAAATCCAGGAAACCAGTTGAGGTGTTTATAGCATCTTTGCCTCCCCAATAGATTTATGCAGTCATTTGGATAGTAATAACATCATTAATAAGTAAAAGAAAATTAACTAATGCTTATTGAGTCCTTACTATGTTCCAGGTACTATTATAAACTCTACATGTATTAAGTCATTTAATCTTCACAATAATCTCATAAAGGAGATGTTTTTTATCCCCGTTTTATGGTTGAGGAAACTGAACCTCAGAGAGTTTAAACTGTCAAACTGCCGAAGGGCACACAGTAAGGAAGTAATGCAGCTACAATGTACATACACATACACACATGCATGCACGCACTTCCCACACACCGCTCTGTTAGCTTAGAGAACTCACACGTGTAGAATGCCTGAGAGTTTGGGACTTCTCTGTTTTGAACTTATTTCTGACACTAACAGTGAGCTAATCACTTCTTTCTTAGACTAGGTTTCTTTATGGGCCTGATTTGGAGAGTTGGATGAGATCATTAGTTTTTAATCTACTTCATGAAGTTCAAGAATGTGAGTGGGTGGTCTAGGAGGAGTGGATGGGGGCAGGGAATGCAATGCCCAGGAGGTAGGGCTCTGGACCCCCCTCCTGCCTTACTCAGTACACTTATGCTTATGTTTGGGGTGGATGGACAGATGGGTGGAAGGGAAGAAGGAAATTAGGGCAGGAGAGAGGGAGGGAGGGAGGAAGAAAGGAAGGAAGGAAGGAAGGAAGGGAGGAAAGAAAGAAGTAAGCAGACACAACTGAAATCAGAAAATACATTATTAACTCATTCAAAAATAGCATGGTGCTGTGGTCATTTCCCAAGTGTGACATTAAATGTTCCTGGAAAACTTGACTTCAAATGAATATAACACTCAAATATATTACTAGATCACCCTTCACTTTTAACATTCTCCTATTTTAGGCATGTGTGTTGCCTCTGATTCTTCATTTATTCATCAAATATCTATTAGGAATGGTTATGTTCCAGGCATTAACATAAGCAAGCACAAATGTTCTTACACGTAAGTTTTCAACACGCATGTATTTTCTTCCATAATGGTATGAAAATTGTTGTATTTGGTTTTGTTTTGAAATGTTGGCTTTCGTTTGTGAAGGAGAGGCTGCTGAACTGGGGTGAAACGCTGAGATGAAATCTGTACAAATGTTGAGCTTAGCTCACAAAGGGAACACAATTGGAGTTCTGGACATGCTATCTCCCAAGATCCCAGTTATGAAATTAATCAACGTTGTCTTGATTGTGTGTACCACCGGCATCCAAATCTGTTTTGTGATTGCAGCCTCCAAAGGGTCACTTTGAAACTGTGGCTTTCCAATGCTGCCTAGTTTAGAGCTGGGTGAGGCCTCAGAGAATATCTAGTCCAGCCTGTCAGAGCTGAGAAGCTGGAATATGAGTAGCAGCCCAGGGATGACTCTAAGGCTTGTCCTCCATGAATCCCCTTGTAAATAACCTGAAAAAAAAAACACAAAGCAAAAACAACCCACCACTGTGTCACAATATAAACTGAATATTGCTGGGATAAGCTGCTTAAATCGCATGCCTAAAAGCATAACTGAAAAGGCCGTGACGAGAACCCCAAATTCCATGCCCAGAACTGGAAACCAGATAACTTAGCTTTGTAGATTCAAAGGAACCACGCAAGGTGGCAGTTTTGAAATACCCCCTCGAGGCATAGCACCAGGCTGAAGTGAAGCTTCAGGGTGATGTGGTATCTAGAGACCGAGCTATTTCTGGTTGCGGTCTTTGTGTCGTGAAGTGGTGACACTTTCCCCACGCTCCCTAACGCCTTGCTCCTCCCTGATGACCCTGTGTTTTTGAGTGATATTCGGTCTGTTCGGAGACAGCTGACTTGGTTTTTCCTCCCAAGGATTTGTCTGTGTCTTAGAAAATGTCTACAGAAGACAAGACTAGACCCAAAGGCTAAGAGACACTCTGGATAGAAAATGCCATTAGCTTTCCATCCCTTCTCTATACCGTTTATTTCCTTCCCTGATAGCCAGAAAGGGTAGGGAGGTCTAAGTAGGACTCTTTTCTCTTCGGCTGATTTCTTTTTTTCTTTCTCTGCTTCCTAGGGGATCACTTAATTCATTTTATGCCTCTGGAAAAGACCAGAATTTCCTAATTCCTCCAAATACCTGGGCAGGTTACCTCTGCCAACCTCAGTTCATCATTATTCTGAGCTGAGTTATGTAATGATTTGATCGCGTTGAGGAGTAATTCACCTTTGTTCCCACCTACGTGAAGACTGATTACAAATCCTCATAAAATACTCATTATGCTACCAAAATAGTTCTTAAGAATAGTCTGTTAGAGAAGAGGTAATGCGGCTGCTCGGAAGTGTGGGCTTCTGTCTAATTATGTGTAAATTATCTGAGTGGAATCTCAAATGTTTAGTGATAAACAGTTTTATGCTTCCCAGCAAAGTATCTAGTTTGTGAGGCAATATAATCAAAAGCAGCTTGTGTGCAGTGAATTGTAGATGGTATAACTTTGCATCTTTTCAACTTATTCTTACGGAAAGAAATGGCAATGTGTCTGCAGCCCTTTAAGAAAAGCAACTGTTGTATCCTGCAATTAAAAAAAAAAAAGAAGGGAAAAGAAAAGAAAAAAGATAATGGATCCTTGACTGTACTGCTGTTCTGCTCTCAGAAGAAACATTAAAAAGTTTGATTTCTTAAGAAATGCAATGAACCGACTTTTATTTAATGATTTTTTTTCTCCAGTTTATTCATCCTGAAGGAATGGTATCTGTTTGGTTATTAACAAAGATGAGAATGGATTATTCAGAAGCAAAATATGATACTCAGTTGCAATGCACATATAGTTCCTAAGAGATAACCCCACGTCATTCATTCTCACAAACCCCCTTCTTTCGGAAGCCTTTCCTGAAAGCCTCTCCTATCCCCCACCCCATCTCTAGGTGGGAGGGTTACATCCTCCAGGCCACTAGAAGAATGGTCTCCTGTGAATGAAGGCAAACTGGACACCAGATAGTCAGGATTATTACAGTAGTCAAGGTAGCTAGCAGTCATTGTAACCAACACAATCGGAATGGCCATATAAAAAGTGTAGAAATCTGGAAGGTATTAGTTCTTGGCCTTAATAGCAGGGTTCCTTAAATGCCCAGGAAGCTTGACAGTGTTCTTACCAGAGCAGGCACTCAGCCAAGATCATAGTCTGGAAACTTCTTTAGGCAAAGAATAGTCAAGATTTTTAACTAGCATAGCATGAGGTAGCTGAGTCCACTATAGACTAGGACATGAGAATACTAATCAAGATGAAACTTATATACAAATTAAAATAAAAATTGCCACCTCTTAGAATTGAGAATTCTTTTAGCTGTTTTCCTTTTAGAAACATTCCTATTTCAAAAGGAGATGACCACCTTGGGGAAACAAGATATGAAATGCTAGGAGACAATGGAAGAAAAGAACCAAGAGTAAGACAGATGGAGACTTACAGTGACAAGAGGCAAGAATTCTTTACCAGATTATTGGTAGTGTAGACTGTCACATATGTACTTCATGGCATAGGTAGCTCATGAGGTTGCTTAATGTATCATAGTGATGTTTGGTTTCACTTAGTTTCTAAAACCCTAAGGTAAATTCCATGGACCTGGCTTAAAGCTGGAAATGGTTGATAAGATGATACTCCATATATTGATTCAACCAATTGCCCAGTTGCAAATGTGTGCCTATCCACACACCTTTTGATTGAATTTGCAAATACACTAGCTAAATAGACAAGTGTTCTGCTGAACCTGTGTCAGTCTCTGGATGGCTAAGCCTTAAATTTGCCCAGACCAAAATAACTGCATAAAGACTCCTATATATATTTGACATTTGCAAACCATAGGGTGTTGGACATTTTGAAGGCAAACCATTTAGATGACTGACTAAATATATACTTCTTTGCATCATGTACAGTTATCCTCTATTATTAGCATATCCTTCTGAGGAAGTTCAACTACACTTTTGTACTCCATTGAAAGTTTATCATGACTGTCTATTGAATCTATCTGTTCCATGTTGACTTCTGTTTGTCTGCCTTCCTGCCCTACATTCTCGATACTCTGATTGTTCCCAAGTCTGCAATTCACATCAGAAGGTCTAAAGGAATTTTGATTTCCTTTTTTAGTGAAAACATATTACAGATTGCCAACTCATGATAGATTCATTTTGAACTTCAAATATCATTTGTTTAAGAAATGCAATAAAACCTGAAATGTACACTAATATCCATTCTGAAGATTAAAGCTGCCCATGAATTAGGCAGCTGGGCCAAAGCTATCTTGTTCTCAGACTAAATTTATCTCATCGAAAGGGAATTATTCTGACCAGGGTTACAGAGCAGGGATAGTTAACGTTTCATTGTTCAATTGCTTTCTTCTTATTTTTCTTTTCTTTAAAAAACGTTTGGTTATGGTTCCTTTAGGAACTGGATTTAAAAAATGTTAAGAACTGATGAGGCTCTGATAAAAAATGTCTATTTTCTCTGATTATCAATGTGACAAAGGTTTCTGGAGACTCTATTTTTAATGTATTTTTTTCTTTCCTTTTCTCTCTTTTTTTTTAAACATGGATCTTTGGCCATGGGGGACCCCATGCTGAGTGCCTAACCTCTCTGAGTCACACAGAGTGAGTCTCAGTGTAATAGAAATAAATACTGCATTTTTTCTGTCTATAACATGTCACTTGGGCGAAGTGCTATGCTGCAGTGTCTCTTTGGTAAAGCTGAAATGTGGGTTTCTCAAAAAATGTCTTGTTTTCAGTTAATGATATTTTCTGCTTTTCACCAGGTGGTCTCTTTAGGGGTTTGTTCTTGAATTCATTTCTCTGTGCGTGCACCAGGCTTTCTGTTATTCGTTTATTCAGCAAAGCACTACTGAATTCTTGTCATACACAGGCCTAAGCCAAGAAAGTGTTCAGGTTGCAGGACCAAGAAGCCCAGCCCTGACCTATGGTGTTCACCATCTTCGGGGTAAATGGGTACTTAAGAACCAGATAAAGGAAGGCATGATGGAAATATGATCCAGGCAACAGTTGAGATATGGGCAGAGAAAAGTGGTGGTATGGCATGGATGTTGGTTGAGTCAGGCTGACCTCGATCAGAGCCGTGTGTTTAGTCAGCAGGCCAGGCATGATGCAAGACGCCAATTCATCCTAATATTGCCTGGCCTGAATCAGCTCTTCCCCAGAGATGGCTCAGAATTCACCTTTCTTGAATGTGAAAGAACCTCACAAGGAAAGGCAACTTCCGGAAATGGCCAAGCCTGCTACCCCTTTTCGAAACTAGCCCCTAATGACTCACAACAGTGAAAGGGAAATTAATCATCAGCTCATTACACTCCCCACAGGGAAGGGCTTTGAGAAACACATGGGCTGGGGAGACCAGGGCCCTGGCAGCGAATGGAGCCTACCAGCAGATGTGGGTGTGTTTGCTGGCCCTAGGGATGGCCCCACGTCAGCTATTGGAAGGGAAGGGTGTTGGGTTCCCTCTGTAGCTGGACCTCTGTTTGGGGCCAGGATGCATCTACCATGGAAAGAGAGCTGAGTTTGGAATCCCAGCCCTGAGTCTGACTTCCATGACCACAGAGCATGAAGTTTTAGTCCTCTGCAAAGACAAAGGAAAACACAATGTGTACCTTGACTTTATTTAGCTGTTCTCCTTTTCCATCCATCCTTGTGAAATGTGCAAGCCTGTATTTCAGAGGACTTAGGTCACTTCCCCATGTGGACAAAAGAAATGGCTGCTTAGATTCGGGTATTCTGCCTTCCAGGACAGAGTTCTTGAAATGAGCTACATTCTCATTCAAGTTTCCTTCATTGCCTCTTCTGAAAAGTAGATTCTTACTAATATTGCTGCCCAGAATGGTGTAGAAGTGAGAAGGGGATCTTCTTTGGTTTTAATCTATGTCTGCTTGTACCATACAACCATTTTACCAAAGTCAGGTTTATCAAGGTACAATTTGGATATAGTAAAATTCCCCTTTGTAGCATATAATTCCACAAGTTTCCCCAAATGCATACAGCGATGTTAACAACCACCACTCTCAGGAAACTGAACATATTCATCATTCCAAGAAGTTCTCTACGGGTGGGTTTGTGGTCCAGCCGCAGCCCCAGCCTCCGTCCCTAGCAATCACTGATCTCTTTTCTGTCCCTCTAGTGTCGCCTTTCTCAGAAGGTCATGTAAATGGAATCATAAGTAGGTAGCCTGTGAGTCTGACTTCTCCTTCTCAGCATAATGGATCTGAGATTCGCCCTGGCGGTCATTCATTCTTGCCTTTCATTGCTGAACAACGCTCCATTGCGGATGCTCTATAGTTTGTTTATCCACCAGCTGAAGGATCTTTGAGTTATTTCCACTGTTATCTGGTTATGAAAAAGTTGCTATGAACACTTGTGTACAGGAATTTCTATGAATATACATGGCCTTGTTCTCTTGGGTAAACCCACAGGAGCGATATTGCCCAGTTGACCGCAACTGTATGTTTAAAGATGCCTTTTAGGGGAGACGATAGAGGTAGTTGCAGCTTTGATGTTGAGTCCTAAGTCTGACACTTTCCTCATATCAGGGTTATAACCTCATATCAGTGGTCTGAGATTCACTTTCCTGAAACAAAAGGCATGGTAGGATCTTCCTCCTGCACAGGGGTAGGCCAGGCACTTACCTTTGGTCCCTCGTCCTAGGTTACTGCCTCCTTGCACTAGACTCCCCCTTTCCAAGTTGCTCCTCTTTCCATTCCCTGAGTATGCATGCTCTTTTCTACATCCCTGCCACACACTGTTTCCTTTCCTGGAACACTTTGCCACCCACCAACTCCCATCTTTCAGTTGCCCAATGAAATGCCACCTCCTCAGAAAAGCCTTCCCTCGCCCTCAGTCTAAATCCAGCCCCTACTATATATAGCTTCCTTTTTTACATTTTAAATAACCCTGTTCTTTTCCTTTATAAGATTTACCACAGTTGGCTTTATAAAATTAACTGTATTTGTTTCTTAATAGAAATTTTTATCGAGATCATTGTAGAGTCACATACAGTTGTAAAAAAATAATATTGGGAGATTCCATGTGCCTTTACCTGTTTTTCCCCAATGGTAATATTTGGCAAAATTATAGTATAATGTCACAACCAGGATATTGACATTGACACAACTCACTGATCTCATTCAGATTTGCCCAGTTTAGTATTAGAATGTGTGTATGTGTGTATGTGGGGTGATGGGCAGACTAGGTTTAGTTCCATGCAGTTTTGCCACATGTATAAATTTGCCAGTCGACCACCACAGTCAAGATCCAGAACAGTATTCTTCCAGATGTCCTTTTATATACACATTCACCTCCCTCCCTACCTCCTCTAATTCCAACACCTGGAAAACTGTTCTCCATTAAAATTTAGAAATTGGAACCATAATGAACACAACCTTTTGGGGTTGATTACCCAATGTTATGCCCTTGGATATTCATCCAGCCTATTGTGTGTATCCATCATTCATTTTCAGTGCTGAGTAATATTCCATGGTATAGATATACCACAGTTTATTTAACCATTTAGCACTTGAAGGATGTCTGCTCTGATTACTACTTTTAGCTGTGACAAATAAAACTTTATGATAGAATTTTGTGTGGCCATGTGTCCATTTCTCTGGGATAGATTCTCAAGAGTGAAGTTATTGGGATGTTAATTTTATTGATTTTTAAAATATGTCTCTGCTCGTAGACTCTAAGTTCCATCAGAGTGAATACATTGAGTTTTGTTTGTTTGCTTGTTTGTGTCTAATCACTGTATACTGGAAATATTATACAACCCTTAGAATATAACTTACTACTCTACAAATATTTATATATGAATTAAATGAGGAATGAAGGAGTGAATGCACGAATACAAATTTTTGCATGGGGATTAAGTAAAAAATGTATGCAAATAGTATTGAGAATGCTTAGCATGGAGAAACTCCTACCATTGGCAAAAGTTTTAACATCATCACCATTATCAGAGATGATTTGGCTAAAGGTAGCATGACCCAACTTTTGTGTCCCTCCACCTTCACCATCACACAAACGTCATGTGGCTTTACAAGATTCCAAGGGTCTGAGTTCTTGCTTCACTTCCTTCCTTTAAAGAAAAGCCCATAGCATCAATGTACTCAAAAGTGGCAGGATGAACATTTGGACTTTTTATGTTAAATAAGATCCTCCACAGGTCAGAGTGAAGCTACGTGGCTACCTTCTCTGTTGAAAAAGAGCACCGTCCATAAATGATAGAAACCTCTGGAGTATGAGACTGTATGGCCATGAGCACGTTAACCTTGTCCCTGGAGCCTCATGATCTTAGTGTGTGAAATAAATACTGGTGAAGCAGATGGAGATAGCACAGTACTTAATAGAGAGAGAAAATTAGTAATTCACATTTGCCTGGGGAAAGTGCAAGTCTTCATAATGTCTTGATCTATGTACAAAGAACTAGTAAAGACAAGCGGTCCTCATAATAAAAACAGAAATGAGGTTTTCCCGACAAAAATGCCACTGGAATGATGAGCTGTCACAGAGGACCTAGAGAGTCTGGAAAGAAACTTCTTCAGTGACTATAATTAGGCCAACATGGAGAGCAACCATGCCCAGGAGCTATGCCAGGTACTCTCTGCCTCTTTCTAGAATCACTGTCCAACTATCTCTAAAGGGCTGGGGTAGTTAGGAGGTCAAAGCTCCTTCCTCATTCACAACCCCATTCTCCTCATGCTATGGTGGAACTCTGACCTGGCCCAGGATTGGGGAGGAGCTGTTTTCACTCTGTGCCTAGGGACACTTTACAAAAACAAAGACGATGAGGAAACCTTATTCCTTTTTATAAAAATACCTCATGTTCACTATAGAAAACTTAGCAAATGCAGATTAGCAATAAAAAAATAATAAAAGTCACCAGTAGTCTCAGCTCTACTATTACTTGTGGGTGTTTTCTTGAAGCTTTAGATGTATCTATGTAGATTTGTGGCTTTAGATCCAGGAGATGAACTTAGAAGTGGAGAGTGTAAATGACTGACATAGATTGATTTACATATATGAGATCATACCATATAAATACAGACTTATATCTTACTCCACCCTCCCCACATTTTATATGCATTTCTTTGCTTTATAAACTATTCTTTCCTAGTTGTATTTCCAAAGCTAGTGGGTATGGAGCCAATGGATTGAGCAGTAAACTAGTTGTTTTTATGGTTGTTGAGCCACAAATCAAAATTGAATTCCACATGTTTGCTGGCTGGCAGCCATGTCACTCATGCTCTGTGGGTGGAAAGGAGAAGCACAATCCCCCAGACCTCCTCAGACACTGGGTCACAGCCTGAGCTCTTGGTACCATGGCCTAGGTTTCCATCACATCCAGAGGACCTGTGGTGGTTTAAGGTATCCACAGGGGGCCTGAGGGAAGCAGCCTCCACTTGAACCATAGTTGGCATTTTGTTATCCAGTTTAACTACTGGGGAAAAGAACCAGCTCTCAGAGAACCCTTATATCAGCTGTTCAACTTTCAGACATTCTGCTTTAAAATCCACTTTCAGTAATGGTGATGCAATGAGTAGAAAAGTGGAGGCAAGAAAATCACATTGGCCTGAGGTAGGGCCTGAGTTTTTGGATTTTAAGGTTATTTGTCTTGGCCCATCCTCAGTTTCCTTGACTGTAAAATGGGTGGGATCAGATTACCTTCCTTACTGGGTTTCTGGGAAGATGAAATGTGATATTGAATATGGACTATTGGGCATAGCACCTAACAGTCAGTAAATGCTCAGTAATTCTTAGCTTTGATGTTATTTTTTATGACACTTCTTGGAATTATGTGGATCTTGATAGAACAATGGCTATGAGGGAAAAGAAATATTGGAATGGCTTGGCTTGTGAGAGGCGGGGGCTGGAGAAAGGGAGGGTGGAAGCCTGCTGAGAGTCTGAGCGATATTAGAGGAAGAATCAGCACCCTGGAGTTCGGTGTTTTCACTAAAGAGGTCATAAAATATTAACATCCCCTAGAGTTACCCAGAAGAACAGTAGTGTCAGCTCCCACTTGCTGTAGAGAAGAGGCTCCTTAGAGATGTCTGTGGCCCAGTTATGAGGAGGGAACACAGGGCGAGTCAAGGTGGTGAAACAGTGATTCCAACTGCTTCCTTAGATGGAAACACAAGAGCTGTGAGAGAGGAGCAGGCTCATGAACTCGCAATGGGCTCCCCTGAATAAGGTGAAAAGAATGGCTCCCTTTCATTCCAGCTGGAGAGACTGGAGCTGTCTTTCTCATTTTATGGTGCTTTACCCTTGTGTTCACAATCAACAACCGCCAGATAATCATCATTGACAACACCACCACTGCTTCCAACAACATCACTACCCGCAGCACCACCGTCGTCAGCATCACGATCACCACCACCGCCATCTTTATCATCATCACCACCGTCACCAACATCAACGTCTCCACGGTCACCACCACCACTACCACCATCATTACCATTGTCACCACCATCACCATGGCCATCATTATCACCACCAGCACCATCATCAACATCTCCACCATCACCATGACCATCATCACCACCATTACCATTATCAACACCATTAAAATCATCAACATCTCCACCATCATCACCATCACTACCACCACCACTACCATGACCATCACCACCATCACCACCACCATCACCACCACCACCACCATCACCGCCACCATCACCACCATCACCATCACCACCATCACCACCACCACCATCACCAACACCACCATCACCATCACCATCACCACCACGACCATCACCATCACCACCACCACCATGACCACCACCACCACCACCACCACCATGACCACCACCACCACCACCGCCACCACATCACCACCGACACCCATCACCACCACCACCACCACCACCACCACCATCACCACTCACCATCACCATCACCACCATCACCACCACCACCACCACCACCACCATCACCATCACCACCATCACCACCACCATCACCACCACTACCACCACCACCACCACCATCACCATCACCACCATCACCACCACCATCACCACCACTACCACCACCACCACCACCATCACCATCACCACCATCACCATCACCACCACCACCATCACCACCACCACCATCACCATCACCACCATCACCACCACAACCATCACCATCACCACCATCACCACCCCCACCACCATCACCACCACCACCACCACCACCACCATCACCATCACCACCATCACCACCACAACCATCACCATCACCACCATCACCACTGCCACCATGACCACCACCACCACCATCACCATGACCATCACCACCGCCACCACCACCACCATCACCATCACCACCACTACCACCACCACCACCACAACCATCACCATCACCACCATCACCACCCACCACCATCACCATCACCACCATACCACCACCATCACCACCACTACCATCACCATCACCACCATCACCACCACAACCATCACCATCACCACCATCACCACCACAACCATCACCACCACCACCATCACCACCACAACCATCACCACCACCACCATCACCATCAGAGGCATCTATACTATTTCTTGAAGCTAATTGAGAAAAGTCCTCTACAGTTGCCTTTGTTCCACATGGGGCCTCCCTGTTCATTCTCTTCCCTGTTCTAGAGAGGGTCCAGCAGTCCCTTCAGTGAAGTAGGAAAGGGGCTCTTGTCCAACCTTGAACAGCACATGACTATACTTGAACTATAAAACAGGAGTTGGTTGCATTCTTGAAGGGTTAACAGAAACATGAAGAAAGAACTCTTAATTTTGTCTCCCTCTTTCTCAAACCTCTTGCATGAATCCTTGGAGAGAGCACTCAGTCTTCTGAAGCAGCCCTCTCCCATGATCCACTGGCAATAAACAAAGTTCTGTCCCCCAGGTGTTGTCTCTGAGGAGGAGTTTCTACCCATGAGCTTCTCAGCCCCTTCTACAAATATACCCCAGTGGGGATGTGCCATACCCCTCCAGACTCCTGGAGTAAGACCACCACAGGCCAGCAATGCTCCACCCTCCACTTCCTACCTCTGTGTTTTCTGTTCAGGACACAGTTTCAGACACTAGAATTTCCACAGCATAGTTGACGAGATTAAAAGGCTCAAAGCCACTGTAAATACATTGGCAATAATTATAACACAATTGCTTGCTACCCAGTGTCTTCCAGTGCATATAAAAGCATTCAGTTATTGTACTATTCATTTGGTCCCCCTTCAGCATTATGATGCTATTTGAGTGGAACCATTTCCTGTCCTAAGAGTTCCAATATAGACTCAGGATTCAGGACTCTGACATGTTTCAGCACACATGATGATTTTGGATGCCATATTATACATATCATGCTTTTAATGATACTTTTAATCTAATGTTCCAACTATGAGATACAGATACAAGAGTAGAGTTTTAGAGTTAAAATATTCACAGATTGGTCAAAATTTAGCAATCTCTAAAATCTGAAAGCAAAATGAAACAAAGTAATCTATGTCTGGGTTGGGATCATAACGTGTAGGGAGGAACCAGTGACTTTCACTGAACATTCTTAGTGGAATATATCCTTTCACACATACACACACACACACACACACACACACACACACACACACATACCTGAACCAAACAACTAACAATAAATTCTTTTTAGTAAACACTTGTTGAAATACGTTTGGCAGTTATTCTGAGACTACTGCATGTGTATTGTAAAATAAAGCAAATTAGTAGTTATGTTGGTGTCATTACAAATAGATTTTTAGCTTTGCAAAAAGAAATACAGGTATAAGATCAGTATGGCTAAGTTAAAATTCTGTAGTCCTGAATGTGAATCAGAAGAATCTATTTCAATTCACAATATATTTTATCTTAAATATAATACACATATTTTTGAACTCTGAATAACGAAAAAGCCCTGGAAACAATGACCAACCCATTAGTGATGAACCTCCCCTAGAACTCAGGTTGGGCTTTTCAAATACCAATTTCCACCAGAAGGAACCAGGGTTCCTCATGTAAATAAATGACCACAACATGAAGCAGCAGATATATACACAGGGAGACTGACACATCTTGACATGCCAGAGACCAAGGAAGTGTCACCTCTAAGACCATGCCAAAAGGATTCAGAAGCCAACTCAGAAGGGCTCCTACTGGCCAACATGAAAAAAATATGAAAATAATAATATTAACTGCAGCTGTGTTGATCAATCTGTGACTCACACAAAAAAAGCAGACTGAAAGATTTACTTATTAATTTTGAGATGTGCTGGAGTGGCAGGGATCTGTGGGAACTTTTTCTGACAGACACCATTTTTCTTACTCTCCCTCAGCCTAGTTGGCCAAAGTCAGTTCTGACTCTTTCTATCTACCAAGCCAGCACTGCTTACTCCAACCTGGCATTCCCATACAGAGTGGCCCTGCTAACACGCCAAGCCAGCAGGTGTCCCACCAAAGCAACTACCACTCCAGGAGGGAAGGAGTTAGCCCCACCCACCAGCACTCTTGCAGTAGTCCTGCTGGTCACTGCTGACACCCAGGCTGACAGCTGGCCCAGCTCACCAGCGCACTGCAGGGGCTATAGCCAAGGCTTTCAGCCACCACACTACAAGGAAGTCTGGAGTAGTCACACTGATCATTGCTGACTGCCAGGCAGGGCCAGCATCACCCACCAGCCTGCTCACAGCAGTCGTGGCTCAGCCACAACAGGGGACATCCCTGGAGCACCTGGTCCTAGTAATCAGGGAATACTGTAGTAAGGGGCACCAAAGGATGCTTACCACATAAGGCTACTGCTTTCAGACCAGAAGACAAAAATGACTTACATAGAAACAAAGAGAGCCAGACAAAATGAAGCAGAGGAACATGATTCAAGTGAAAGAATAAGACAAACAAGCCAGAAAAAAATTGCTGAATGAAACAGAGATAAGCAGTCCACCTGATAAAGAGTTCAAAGTAGTGGTCATAAAGAGAATCACCAGACTGGAGAGAAGAGTGGAGGAACTCAGTGAGAACTTCAGCAAAAAGATAAGAACTATAAGAAAGAACCAGTCAGAGCTGAAAAATATATTAACTGAAATGTAAAATACACTAAAGGGAAACAAAAGCAAGTTAGAGGATGCAGAAGAATGGATCAGTGATCTGGAAGGCAGGTAGTGGAATGAAAACAGGCTGAGCACCAAAAAGGGAAAGGAATTTTTAAAAACGAGAAGATGCTAAAAGATCTATATGACAACTTGAAGCAAAACAACATTAGCATAATAGGGATCTCAGAAGAAGAAGAGAGAGAAAGGGGCAGAAAACCTATTTGAAGAAATAATCGCTGAAAATCTCCCTAACCTGGGGAAGGAAACTGACATCCAGGTCCAAGAATCAAAGAGAGCCCCAAACCAGAAGAACCCCAAAAGGTCCACACCACGACACATAGTCATTAAAATGGCAAATATTAAAGATAGAGAATCTTAGAAGCAGCAAGGGAAATCCCATAGGCTATCAGCTGACTTTTTAGCAAAACTTTATGGGACAGAAGAGAGTAGTATGATATACGCAAAGTGCTGAAAGAAAAAATACCTACAACCAAGAATACTCTGCCCACCAATGTTATCATTCGGAATTGGAGAGATAAAGAGTTTGTCAGATAAACAAAAGTTGAAAGAATTCATCACCACTACACTGTCCTTACAAAAATATTAAAGGTGTTTCCCTAAATGAAGAAGAAAAGGTTATCACTAGAGGTAGTGAAATTAAGAAAGGAAAAAATTTACTGGTAAAAATATACAGTAAAGGTGGCAAAACAATCACCAACAAAGCTAGTATGATTTTCAAAAGACAAAAGTAATAAAACCAATTATATACACAAAAATTAGTCAAGGTTTACACAAAATACAAAAAAACATAAATTAGAACATTGTATACATAAAATATAGAAGGGGAATAATAAAAAATACTGCTTTTAGAACATATTGATACTTAAGTTACTGTCAACCTAATCTATACTGCTATATATGTATAGGATGCTATATATGAACCTCATGGTAACAAATCAGAAACATATAATAAATAAATGAAAATTTAAAAGAAATGCAAGCATAACACCAAAGAACGTCATCAAATCACAAGGGAAGAGAGCAAGAAAAGAAACAAGGAACTGAGAAAAACTACCAGAAAACAATTAGTAAAATGACAGTAAGTACATACCTATCAATAATTGCTTTATGTGTCAATGGACTAAATGCTCCAATCAAAAAAGATAGAGTGGCTTAATGGATATAAGAACAAGACCTGTCTATATGGTGCCTACAAGAGACTCACTTCAAATATAAAGACACATATAGCCTGAAAATGAAGGGATAAAAAATATATTACATGCAAATGGCAGTGAAAAAAAAACTCCAGTAACAATATATGTAAGACAAAATATACTTCAAAACCAAGAATGAAACAAGAGACAAGGAAGGGCATTCCATAATGATAAAGGGATCAATCCAACAAGAGAACATGACAATTGTAAATAGCTATACATCCAACAGAGGAGCACCTAAACATATAAAGCAAAATTTAACAGATGCAAAGGGAAAAATTGACAGTAATATAATAATAGTAGGGGACTTTAACTCCACTTATATCAAAGGATAGATCATTGAGACAGAAAATATGGAAATACTGGCTTTGAATGACACATTAGACCAAATGGACTTAACAAATGTATACCGAACATTCTAACCATAAGCAGCAGAATACACATTCTTCTCAAGTGCACATAGAATGTTCTCCAGAACAGATCACATATTAGGACACAAAACAAGTCTCAATAAATTTAAGATTGAAATTGTATCAAGCATCTTTTCAGCAACATATGAAACCAGAAATCAACTAAAAGAAAAAAACTGGAAAAAAAAACACAAACACACAGAGGCTAAACAACATGCTTATAAATAATTAATGGCCAATGAATAGATCAATAAGGAAATCAAATAATACATGGAGACAAATGAAAACACAAACACAACAGTTCAAAATATGTGGGATGCAGCAAAAGTGGTTCTAAGACAGAAGTTTATAGTGATACAGGTATATCTCAGGAAACAATCTAACCTTATGACCAAAGGAACTAGGAAAAAAAAAAGCAAATCCCAAACTTCATAGAAGTAGGGACATAATAAAGATTAGAGTAGAAATCAATGAAATAGAAAATAAGAAAACAATACAAAAAAATCAATGAAACTAGGAGCTGGTTTTTTAAAAGATAAACAAAATTGGCAAACATTTAGCTAGACTCTTCAAGAAAAAAGAAAGAGGACTCAAATAAAATTAGAAATAAAAGAGAAGTTACAACTGACACCATAGAAATTCAACAGATTATAAGAGAATTCTAAGAAAAATTATATGCCAACAAATTGAACAACCTAGAAGAAATGGATATATTCCAGAAACACATAATCTTCCAAGAATGAACTAGGAAGATATAGAAAATCTGGACAGGCTAATTATTAGTAACATAACTGAGTGGGTAATTAATAAGTTCCCAAAATTGAAATCCAAGATCAGATGGCTTCATAGTGAATTATTCCAAACATTTAAAGAGTTTAAACCTATCATTCTCAAACTATTCAAAAAATAGAAGAGAAAGGAATGCTTCCAAATTTATTCTATGAAGCCACTGTTACCCTGATATTAAAACGAGACACTACCAAAAAAAAATAAAAAGAGAAAATTACAGTCAATATCCCTGGTGAACACAGACATAGAAGTCCTCAACAAAATACATTAACAAACCAAACTCAAAAATACATTAATAGGATCATTCACCATAATCATGTAGATTTTATTTCAGGGATTCAAGGATGGTTCAGTATCCACAAATCAATCAGTATAATATTCCACATTAACAAAAGGAATCATTGAAATCATATGATCATCTCAGCAGATGTTGAAAAAGCATTTGGCAAAATTCAACATCCATTCATGATAAAAACTCTCAATAAAGTGGGTACAGAGGGAACATAACTCAATAAAGGCCATATATGACAGACCATAGCTAACATCATACTCAATGATAAAAAGTTGAAATTTTTTCCTGTAAGATTGGGAACATTTCAAGGATGCCTAGTCTCACCACTTTTATTCATCATAGTACTGGAAGTCCTAACCACAGCAATCAGTCAAGAAAAGGAAATTAAAGGAATCCAAATTGGCCAGAAAGAAGTAAAACTGTCACATACTATACTATACATAGAAAACCCTAAAGACTCCACCAAAAAAATGATTAGAATTAACAAATGAATTCAGAAAAATCACAGGATACAAAATCAACATACAGAAATCTGTTGCATTTTTATATATTAGTAACAAACTAGCAGAAAGAGGAATTAAGAAAGCAATCCCACTTACAATTAAACAAAAAAGAATAAAATACCTATGAATAAATTTAACCAAGGAGGTAAAAAAATCTGTACTCTGAAAACTACAAGGTATTAATAAAAAGAAATTGAAAACATAAATAGAATGATATGCCATCCTCATGAATTGGAAAAAATATTGTTAAAATGTCCATACTACCCAAAGCAATCTACAGAACCAATGGCATTTTTTAAAGAACTAGAACAAATAATCCCAAAATTTATATGGAACCACAGGACCCCAAATAGCCAAAATAACCTTGAGAAAGAATAAATTTGGAATAATCATGCTAATATCAAACTAAACTACAAAGCTATAATAATCAAAACAGTAGGTATCAGCACAAAATAGACACACAGACCAATGGAACAGAATAGAGAGCCCAGAGGCAAGAATGTACAGTGGGAAAAATCTTAAATAAATGGTGTCAGGAAAACTGGACAGCTACATACAAAAGTATGAAACTAGACTTTGTTACACCATATTTAAAAAAACTCAGAATGGATTAAAGATATAAATGTAAGACTTGACACCATAAAGCTCCTATAAGAAAACATAGACAGTGAACTCTCAGACATTCACCTTAGCAATTTTTTTCTGGATACATCTCCCCAGGCAAGGGAAGCAGTAGCAAAAATAAACAAGCTTGATGGGGACTACATCAAACTAAAAAGCTTCTGCACTATCAACAAAAAGATAAGGGTATCTACTGAATGGGTGAATGTATTTGCAGATTATATTTCTGACAGAAGGTTAATATCCAAACTATATAAATTCATACACGTCAACACCAAAAAAAAAAACCCCAAATAATCTGATTCTAAAATGGGCAGAGGACCTGAATAGATATTGTTTTCCCAAAGAACACATACACATGGCCAACAGACACATGAAAAGATGCCTGACATCACTAATCAGCAGGGAAATGCCAATTGAAACCACAATGAGATATAACCTCACACCAATCAAAATGGCTACTATCAAAAAGACAAGAAATAACAAGTGTTGGCAAGGATATAGAGAAAAGGGAACCCTCATGTACTGTTGGTGGGAATGTAAACTGGTGCAGCCACTATGAAAAATAGTATGGAAGTCCCTCAAAAATTAAAAATAGAAATACCATATGATTCAGTAATTCCACATCTGGGTATTTACCCAAAGAACACAAAAACACTAATTTGAAAAGATATATACAATCCTCTATTCACAGAAGCATTATTTACAATAGCCAAGATATGGAAGCAACCTAAGTGTCCATCAATAGGTGAATGGATAAAGAAGATGTGACCCATACATATGTATAATGGAATATTACTCAGCCATAAAAAAGAGTGAAATATTGCCATTTGTGACAACATGCATGGACCTAAAGGGTATTGTGCTGTGTGAAATAAGTCAAAGACAAATACCATATGATTTATATGTGGAATCATAAAAATCATGTTTTCAAAATGTAATAATTTTTATCATTGATAACATTATCAACGATATAAAATTTTAATGATAATGGAAAATGTTCACAATGGAGGTTATAGAATTATATGGAAAGTATGATTTTCAATTACACAGATGTGTGTGTGTTGTATGGCAGAGGGAGATTTTACCTGAAGTCTTATTTTTAAAATGGCTGTTTTAAAACTTTCTTGCAGTGTCTCACTATCTCTGGGGAGAATCTTCCTGGCTTCTGTGTGGTCCCTTCAAGTTATGTAATATAAAGCAAGAACAAATATGTTAAATACGTTGAAGCAATCTATATGCAGAAGATTCTGAGATATTCTATTCATTTAAAAATTATCTCCCTGAAGATCAGTTCTTTTAGAGAATGTTTCTTCTCTGAACCTGGTCTTAGATGGCCATGTACCTTCATTGCTTGTTCTTAAAGAGATGTGATATTGTTCTGTTATCAGTTTTTTGCAGAAGGTATAGTTTGCAGATGGAGATGTTTGATCTTTTCCAGATCAGAAAAGATCTGGAAATCAACGACCATATTGGGCTTGATGCAGCAAAAACCTACACTTTGGGAAATGTTCTCTAAAACTAGTATGAGTGATCATCCGTTCCCCTGGCCAGAAACACTATCTCCATTTGGTGGGGTTGGCGGGGCTTTCATTTCCTGAAGGGAAGGGAAGTTCCTTCTTTCAATCATTCTGTAAAGGGGTTAACAGTGGAGCAGTCTATGAAAACCGAAGAGAGGAACTCTTGGACTCCACTGAAGTGGAGGATTTCCATTTCCTTTGGGACTGGGGCCAGTTCAACTTTATAAGTAGACATTTCTAGAAGCAGTTTTAAGTAAAATTTGTGTGTTACATTTGTCTTCTGTATTGCTGAAATCTCAGTACATTCTTCTGAAAATCACAGCCTATTCTCAACTATGCATGGGAAGCCAGAGTAGGGCTATCCCAAGAATTTAAAGGCCAAGAGATGAACAGTGTTTTGTCCAAAAAGTTTAAGTGTTGAAATCACTAGTGGTCATGATGGGAGACCAAGGGGAGGAATCAGCAAATTGGTCCATATCACATGTATAGCAGCATAGATAGTAGGGCTGTATGCAGCAGGGACCAGAGCAGAACAAGAGTTTGTTTCTGAGCACTTATGAGGCCCAGCCTCTAAAAACTTCTCAGAAGCTGCTAAGGAACACTTTTGGCAACTATATTGTTGGAACTCAAGCTAGCATAATTGGACATTAAACACGAAGGTTAAAGAAAACTAACAAGGTGACCTTATTTTGTTAGCCTTAGGCAAAGAAGAGCTGCCTGGGTTAATAGTTTATATGCAAATATGTAAATGTATGTGCAGGGAAAAAAAAAGACTAGAAGGAAATGCACCAAAATGTTAATGAATTGGGTCAATTCTTGTGGGATTATTAGAAATTTTTCTTTTGTACACTTTCCACATTCTCACAAAATTTCTACCATAATAATTAAAACAAATGTTATTTTCTAAAACTCATCAAATGGCCTTTAAGCATAGTGTGTAGATGTCTGAAAGGTTGCAGTTCCCCAGAACTCTCCTGTCTCTCCCTGTCTGCTTCAGAGATTGGCCATCTCCTGTAAAGTCTGTATTTTGTATTCACAGTGATATCACTTCTCTTTCTCGTTTCTTTAGTTTCTTTTCAAATATTCTCCTCCATGCTGCTACCCTTAGGTTCTTCCAGGAAGACTTACATTTTAATAGTGGTCAGAGTTAGAGAAATGCAACTGTAATCAGTGAGAATCCAATCAATAGCCAAAAGGCAAGGAAGGTGTTTGGGGCTGTTTGGTCTTTCCCAGAAACTAAGAAATCATTTCATCCACATAGTTCCCTAGATACAACAGATTTTTAAAACTTCATCACATATAAAGCCAAAGACTTTGAACCTTTTTCGGGGGGGGAGGTTAGGACTGCACAGGGCTTAATGGGTGGCTTGGAAGAGAACCCCCTTTCCTCCAGCCCTCCTGCAGAGAGCTGGTATGTTGCAGCAGCATACACAGGCTGAAGACCACCAGCTTGCACCTGGAGATCCTGGCAGCTAAGGCTGGCCCAGAGCACCTTGCCTTTTCCTTCAGGTCACTTCACAAAAGGAGATGATTGGTAAGTCTCCAAATCCTAACAGAAATGAATGAATTCATCCTTTATTTTTCTCTGTCACAAAGCTAGTGTATCAACACTGGTGAAGGGAGCACATAAAATGGAGGAAAGAGTACAGGTAAGGGAAGTCATGTTCCTGGAGACAAACTCCTACTTCATAACTTGACCAAGAAGGAAGTTATCAGGCACACAGTACAGACACCAAGGTTTCCCCTTCCCGTGCAAACCGCAGCCTTCATCAGTAACCAATTAGGGTCTGTCTTTCATCAAACCCAGAGCAGCCTCATGGCCTTTCTCAGCTCCTTACTGCAAGCAGCCGATGCCAACTGATGGAGTCAGCATGGGAAAGGCCAGCCCTCTGCCTTGTCCAGCCTAGGGCAAACATTCTCTCTCATCTGTAGTGTATCCTGAAATTAAAGTGTGTCAAAAGAGTCAGACATGCAAGTGAGGAGAGTGTGACTGGGACAGTAGGCAGCATCCCCAGTGTGAGGCTCGGGCAAAGAGCTGAACATAAGACAGCACACGCATAGAGAGGGACAGGCTCCTGCTCATGAAGCTGTCTGGAAATGCCAGGCAGTTAATAAACCCAGTTAATCCACAACACAACCCTGAGAGATGGATAGCATCAGCTTCATTTCATAGACGAATTCATTTTATTGAGGTTGTGAAAGTTTTTATCACTATTCAAGGGGTCAGAGCTGGGGGGAATTTGAACCCAAGTCACTCTGATTAGAAAACTCATGTACTTTCAATGGCACTGCTAAGTAGCAGACATTTAAAAGATAAATAAACCATGATTAATTGGGCTCATGAATAGATATGTCTTACCCCAAATCACATAATCTTGAAGACTGTCTAAGGCTTGGGCCAAAGAGATTATTGAGTTATTCAGAAATGTGTTGTCTTATCCTGAGTAAAGAATAGAGCTTAATCCTTCAAATAGTCCTTCAAATCTTATCTGTACACATGGTTAGATTGAGATTTTTACGAGCCACTTCTGTCTTACCTTAATCACTGTGCAGCTCCTCTCCAGTTATGATCTGCTAAGCCTCTCTCTTACTCAGGGAATATTTCATACATGAAGTAATGGAATGAAGAGCTATGTGCTATGTACTATCCTGTTGGTTTCCATTTAAATTTACAGCTTGCTTGGATGAAAAGATTCCCAGGGCTCTAACCAAGGTGGTGATTATACTGTCCATCAATTAGTTTGCATCTTAGCACAATGTTCGTGTCTCCTTTCCACTCCCTCATAGCAAAGGGGTGTTTAACTCAACAGATACACACACATGACTTCTCCCAGGCATTCTGACTGAGTTAAGAGTGTGTGTCATCCAGATGTGCCTGCCACAAAATGTTAGTGGTATTGGAAAAATTAACAAAAACATCCTTATGCTAGTAAACTCCCACAGCTGAAATCAGTTTTTCACTACAATACTATTTTTTCATTGCCCCACTTTAGAATTAATTGTACTGTTGCCATGTTATATTCCTCCCCACACTAAAAATTTTCAAGCTATGGAATCTTTGATAATTTTCCAGGGAAAATCACTTTTATGGGACTTTCATTTCTGAATGTTGAAATACTTCCTTTGTGTACTTTTTAGGTGATTATGGTGATAGGAAAAAAGAAGCTATAAGTGGTACAGATGTTGCCAGATAAAATATAAGATGCCCAATTAAATGTGAATTTCAGATGAACAATGATTTTTTTTCATGTAAATATGTCCCATGCAATATAGGGACTTATACTAAAAAATTTATTGTTTATCTCCAATTCAAATTTAACTGGATGTTATGTATTTTGATTTGCAAAATCTGGCAACCCTGTAAAGACAGAGAAAAAGGAAGGAAGATGAGATTCATGGGTATTACACATGCTTGAGTTGATATAATAGCACAATCTATTAGAAAAACTACTTTAATTCACACATTGTGATAATTTTAAGTAGAGAAAGGAAAAAAAGATTTGGGGAAATGAATGAAAATATTTCAAAGGCCATGGAGATTATAGGACATTATCAGAGAGGACTTTTCATGAGATTCTAGGAATCCCCAGTCTTATGGCCATTATAATGTTAGATCTGTCAGAAGATCTAACACAGAAATTAGACTTCCTTGAAACTGTGGGAGATCAAGGGACGTACTCTTCCAAACTGAAAATCAAGATTCATATTGCTTATGCAGTTCTAGCAATTTTTCTAAGTTGATTTTCATTTTTGAATAAAACCTGGTATGATACTATAAGTCCTTTCTAGTATGTCCTCATAACCACTAAAGGCAATCATCTTAATTAAATAATCAGTGGATTTGTTGAAGGCTACCAAAAACAGAGCATTGCACTCAGAATTAAGGTAATAAAATGAAAACAATGATTTTTACCTAAAAAATACAAAGAGAGAAAGATAAACTATGAAAAACAGCACAATACACATGTATTGTATGAACACATGAATAAAGTACTGAGTAGCCAGCTGGAGTGGGAATGGGTCAAACCTTCATCAAGGTGAAATTTGAGCCTAACTTTGAAGGAAGCATATGGTTCCAATATATAAGCAGTGAACAGCAGTCCCTCTAGGGTTATGAACAAAGACAGAAGGAGTGAACACTGATGATGGTAATCATGGTCCAAGAAGCACAGGGAAGTACAGTGTGTGGAGAGTCTGGGAGCTGACAAAGTTGCAGAAAGAGTAGCTAACACTTGCACTGTTGAAGAATTTTAATGTTAAGATTATATATTTTGGCAATAAAAAAAGTTATCAAAGATTTTCAAGGGCAAGAATAGTCCTAAGATTTGTTTTCTAAGAAAGATAACTGTAGAAAACAATATGAAAGCTAGCTTTCAGAGTTTGGAGAGCAGGTCACTAGCTTAGGAGTATGCTGATTCTCCAGGAGGCAAGTTTATACCAAGAAGAATCAACAGAAAAGAGAGCAAGTGAAGACTAACAATGCTGATCAGAGATGTAGAATAGTAAGAAGAAACTGTAGTCATAGAAGTCAGTGAAAGAGAAAGCTGAGCTGAGAAATCAGAGCTTTCAAGTTGGCAGCTCTCAAGCAGAGGTACTTGGATTTAGCAATAAACCATCCCTGGCAGAATTTTCAAAGGCAATGTTAGATCACTAGCAAGGTCAAGGGCTTGGTTAAAGGGTGAATGAAAGTGTTTCTGCTCCCAGCAATACAACTGATAAACACCGCAAACTCTTTTAAATGCATATCTCACTTGAAAGGAAGGGGAAAATCCTAAGAACTAAAAAATCCACCCAAATAGCCAAAGAAACCAAAAAGGAAGCTAAAACACAAAAAGGAAAGCTAATGCTGAATTAGTGATCATGCTGATAGAATTTTGCATTCCAAGGACCTAGAATCACTTGGGGAACAGGACACAAAGCCTCCACAAGGTGGGACTAGAACTTAGATGCCCACAAAACTCAAGACCTTTGAAAGACTAAATGTTTCATGAAATGGTGAATTAGGAAAAAACAAAATCTACTCATCTACAAAGGAAAACAATATGGAAGCTTATCATGTCAGCTTCAGCTCTTGTTAGGAAAACAAAACCTCTCTATGCCCTAGCTAGATAAGATCTAGAATATTTCATGGGACATACTTAGTATTTTTTTTTAATTTTATTATTTATCTGAAAATAAAGTTTAACTGGGTGTCCTGTACTTTTATTTCCTAAGTCTGTCAAATGAATCTTCCCACCCCTTCCAGTATCCAAGAATTTTAAAATACATACCTATTCCATGTGAGCTTTGAGTTCAAATTTATACAAACATCAGGGTTTGTAAAACACAAGCCAAAATGCTAACTGAATGTTGCCCTGATTTGATAGCATCTCAGAGTGTGTAGCAAAAGCAAATGCAAAGGACTAAAATGCTCAACCAGAGCTCTCAGGATTTCCACAGATAGAGTGTCAATTTAAGTTCTCGATTCAGAATTGTATCTAAGGAAACAGACACCAAGGAAAGGAGTTTGTAGGACAAAGAACTATAAAAGTAGACTCCCTAGGACTTCATATATCAGAATTTATGAGAGATAACACAACATAAATAAACAATCTTGACAGAGAACTAAATTGGACTTATAGATATTAAAATATAATCATTGAAACATAATTGAAATTAAAAATGTTCCATGTGTGGTTCAAAAGGTAAATTTGACAGAATATGGAAAAAAGTATTAATGAACTAGAAGATAGATTTTTTTTTTAAGTTTATAGAATGTAGCAAACAGACCTAATGAAATTAAAAAGAGTTTTACGACAAATGGAAAATGAGATTTAACATACATCTAATTGGAGTTTCAACAGGAGACAATATTTGAAAATATAATGACCAAAAAATGTCCTTGATGAAAACCATGAATCCTCAGACTCAGGAAGTACAAAAATTTTTTAATTAAAAATTTTAAATCCACTTAAAAAGTTTTTTCAATCCACACCTAGACATACCATAGCAATTCTCTAGGTCACTAAAGACAACATGACCTTAAAATCAACCAGAAAGAAATACTTTTTTTTTGGTATCATTAATATATACTTATATGAACATTGTGGTTACTAGATTCCCTCCATTATCAAGTCACCACATACAGAAAATACTTAAAAAAAAATACATTAGACAGACCCCTACAAAGAGATTAAATGCAGATCTCTCAGAAGCCATGAGAAAATAACTTCAATTCACAACTTCATACCTAGTTGAATCCACTCAAGAGTGAAGTCAAAGAAAACATATTTTCTGACAAAAATTTTAGTTTACCATGAATTTTTCATTAAAAGAGTAACTACAGAATGTCTGAAATGAATGGTAAGCAAAGAAATTGTTAAATGTATAAGTAAATCTAATCAAGTCTGGCAGTAAAAAATAATATGATAATGTCAAATTAGAGAAGTACAATAAGTAACAAGATAGACACTAGAATATTGGACAATAAAGAGTTTATAAGATTTTTTTTTCCATAAGGGAAGTGCTAGTTGCTAGATTAAGTTAAGCACACATACAGACTTTTAAGGGTAACTAGTAAGGCAATAGGTCTTTTAAAAATTAGAGGAAAAATGAATTAAAACAAAACTCATAGTAATTATGAATAAAAAATTCTTTGAAACTAGGCTTACATCCAAATATTAAACTTCTGT